>JACXIL010005289.1:0-13047 GCA_014737365.1 Bombus soroeensis
AGGGTAATTGCCCCCAAAGAGGGAGTCGAACTAAATAGATTAATGCTAACAGGCAAGAAGTACATTCGAGTCGGATACTCACACGAGTTGAAGACACATAAATTGTGAGAACGAGAAACGTAACAAAAACTAACTGGAAGTAACGTACGATTGTAGGAAGAATCGTGATGCGGCGCGAGTACAAATCTTGATGTATTCGTACTTCCTATACTCGATAAGACTGAAATAACACGCAAACAGCCAAGAAAAAGTGAAAGAATACACAGACGAAGAGTCAGTACACAGTGAATCGGAGGCTAACGCTCCTATCAATGAAAATAAGAACCAAGGGACAACATCATCACACGAAATTGTTAGGAGCTGGAGAACGAGGCAGGACAAAAGGAAAACTTATCAGTATGTTGCAAACATGAGTAGAGTACAATATTTAGAGTAAAAGACAATTACACAGACGACGTAGAGTATTTAAAAAAATTTTTTTATTATTATTTAATTCGTACTTTATAATTTGTACAGCTGGACATTTGGTAAATTTTTCGAACTTAATTGCTAAATAACATGTGGATAGCTAACCCCAGCGGGATACCATCTTCGAGTTTGTCTACTTTATTCCTTTGGTGAGGTCAGTGGGGTGTTTTATTTTTAGTCTTCTTTCTATGCCAGCTTTGCTCGCTTTAGCAGCCACCTTGTTTGGATGTGTTGCCGTTCTTTCCTTGTATCTAACGTAGTGTACTGAAAAATAGCGGTGATTAGCTTTTATGAGAAAATAATATGACTTTCGCGTGAAAAGCAAAACTTGGGAAAGCGCAAATGCCAAAGTACTTAGTACGAGATAGATATTAGGAATTAAGTGAAGTCAAGATAGCACTGTAGACAAATTCAAGGCAAGACTTGGGCAAAATGAAGAAAAAACGTCACAGATTTTGAAGAAGCATTTGCAAATACCTGAACTGTACCTGGGTATGATATGGCACGTACTAGTTTGGCAAGAGCGATGTAATAGCGGTGTAAATCCACATACATCGTTATGTTATATTTATAACGCTGTAGAAGACTGTATCATGTAGTGTCTGCCGCCGTAGCAGCTTGTGATCACGTGTCCGTACCTCAGGGCAATAGCCATGGCGAACCCGGCACCCCTAGGACCATAGGGGTTGGAGTCATGCCCAACCAGCGTACAAGGTACCCAGTACCTTGTTACCTGGATTAGCTAAGCGTGCAGGGGCCTTCTCTCGTCACAGGTCGGACGGGGCGTTTTTTAAGCCCTACGTCTCCCGGGACGGTTCCGGAGCAGGTGGGACGCTGCTCACCCGCCGAGGGCCATTCGGGGATAACCCAGCCCTCTTGCCGGCATCTTGGCCATCAACCACTGCCACTACGAATCCATAGCCAAAATTGGTGGAACCGAGGGGTCGCTACTCCGTCTGGGCTACACTGGACCACCCGTAGACACTGTCGGAAGGCGACCTGCTAACTGAACTCGGCAGACCCAGATTGGACTTTCGCAAGCGGGGGCATCATGAGCGGGGCTCTTGGGTCTTACGCCGACGGTCCAACCTTTCGCATCAGGATCGTGGGTGCGCTACTACCCATGGCCACGTAGAGAGAGTGTAATCGGACCTCCCATCTTACACTCTCGGCGACCATCCCTGCCTTGTACATAGGAACTCACGTAAGCGGAACACTTGTTCCGACGGTCCCCTTGGCTTCGGGAACTTGGTTTGCTAATCCTCATACACTCGCGAAAGGCGAGTGCTTCCAGCGGGAAGAAGACTGTATCAATAAAAAATGTAATTTTTCTCACTTAACGACGGTTGCTTGTGTTTGAAGGATTCAAACGTTTCGCGGAATTTTAACTAACCGCCGTAAGATCCGTTATAGGACGAACAGAGGGATGATTCTTAGTAAAATGATTCGAATCATGTATGCTCCATTACGGATGAAGCAAGTATTACACGGAGGATTTTTAATTTTGTTTTGGCGCTATTTGATGCTTACTCTGTTATTTTTCTTGCTCTAAGAATTGCTTGCAGATATACCTTCTTAAATTCTTCGCTAGTACTTGGCTTTCTGACTGAATAGTAGTATTAAAATATCTGATACAATGTCCCCTCTCCTTTTTTTCTGCACTTTAACAATGTTAGAAAACTATTATTAATCGAGCAAGAATTCTCGAAGTTTATTTTACATACTGCACAATAGTTGTGTTATAAATCGGTGCTGCTGACACCAAATTGTACTTGCAAATATGTTGAAACTTAACCACTTTTTTCTCGAATTGTTTTATATTCCTCTTGTCTCATTAACGGATGAACGTCAATAACATAAAAAAGATTAATTTACATATGTCTTTAATCGGAATATGTTATTAGTATACATGTGCATACATATACGTACCTTGTACGTAGATGAGTAAAGTACAACTGTTACGTCCAGTGACTCTTTACGTTCGAGACGGCCACCAGCTATGCACATAGAATTAAGCGGATCGCAATAATCCTAAGGATCTGTCATAAAACGAGACTTTTTGATTTACCGTTAAGGCCCACAATTGGCATAAAACATCTTCTAGTCAGAGGTTCCTTATGGTTATTGCTCCATCAGGTAAAAATTGGGGAAACGTGAGTCCTCCCACGTACCCCTGAATTCCACCCGCAAGCGATCAGTGATGGGGCGATCGCCACCGAGTAAGAGTTTTCCTTAGCAACAGCATCGCCATCGGACTTCACTGGTTCATCGACATTAGAACAGTCAACATCTCCATACCGTGTTTTCATTCTTCGATCATTCGCTTACTTAACTTATACCTTACGCACCAGCGTAATTATCCTTCCTACAAGGTTCTTGGAAATATATACTATCGTTGAACAGTTAATCAAGCATTATACTCATTAAACTACCTCTATTATCCTAATCGAAATAGGGGATCGATCTGTTCGTGGCGTCGATTGTCAAATCATAACGGGAATTTACGACTCCTGTTGACGCGCTTCCTCGCCAACGCGTCTTCCCACGACTGGTCGAATAAACAAATACATTTATGACCTCCAACTTTAAAAATAGTTTTCCTTGTAGAAATATGGGAACTATTTGCAAGTATATTCCTTTTACAGTAGAACTGAATTATAATTTTATTACATAAAATATTTACTTGAAAACATATTATCGGATCCTACAAACATACCAACATCAGCAAGACGCAACAATTTTTTCCATTTGTACGCGTAAGCAATGCGACAGATCAGGTAAATTCATTTCATTTGATATAGTCCACTGGTGTGAGGTGGTGTTCGGTGTAGGGTGGCAAAGAGATACTCGACGGTGCTCAACAATATATTTATTTAACAATCCTCGCTTTAAATTCGTTTCGCATAATTCTGACTCACTTTTCGCTTCTTCGTTACAACTCGACAATTCTCGCTATTCGATTCTCTCGCTTCGCTGTTAAAACTCGAATGTTCCTTCGATCCGATTCGTTTCTTTCGTCGCTCCTCGATATTTCCACTATGCACGCGTTCGTTAGGCGTCCACGACCGTTGCCACGTACGCTTTCTTCCAAATATTCGGTGGCAGGACCGTAGGGATATCGATGGCTCATTAAGCGTGTCGGCCTTACGCTTCGGTGATGTACTTTGTATCGACGGAACCGTCCGAAGCTTTCGTTGTCGAGTGCCGCTACAGGTGAAATTGTAGAAAGACTGAGTAGACGCCGATTTCGATCACTTTTGGATATGTTGTAAAAATCGATATTTTGAACGACATTTTCTTATACATATAAGAGCTGAGTTCGCTTAGTTACTGAAATATTCGCGAAAAAGTGCCGGTACTATTAGAATAAACTATCAAAGTATACAAAAGGCTGTAGTAGTTGGTCTGGTTTAGCCGCCGTCGGTCATTTATCATCTGTTTGTAAACGATGGTCAGGAGATTTAAAAGCCCCGTGTATGTACATGGTGTACATGCTAAGCTGCAGGAAATGTCTGTTATAGCTTATAATTCAAATAAAATTCAAATTCACCAATGTATTAGGTTTGGGTTTGAGTTGGAATTTTCAATCCGGTCGCCGCGAGGAGAACTCGCACGGAGCTTGCGTGAAATAATTGGTCGATGGACCAAAACTGATACACACGCTGCCACAGATTATCAGCAGAATTCACTACAGTAGGACCGGCTATGTTTCAAAAAGTTGTTCAAAATGTTGAGCTTTGCAGCATATCCAAATATCATCGAAAGCGAAGTCTAGTCAGCTTTTTTACAGTTTCACCAGTCCATTCTTTTTTCCTACAATTTAACAAAAAGATTAAAAAATGTTTTTAAATGCATCATAACATTATACAATTATGGAAGTTTATACCAAACTGTGCTCGTAAATACCGTATAAATTATTCTCCATTGCAGATTATTCTATATTCTTGTTTCTGCATTAACATTTGGACGTTGTTAATAAACAAAAATTAATGTACATATATTTGTAACCTATGCATATGCGTGCGGGCTCTCGTGTGTGTGTGCGTGTAATGTAGAAGTTTAATAGGATGTATCCCGCACAGGAATGTGAGGGACAACCTTCTTATTATCCAATCATAGGCAATGTCTATTACCCTCACTTTCCTAGCAAAAGTATCCTTAACAAATCAGCTCATCTCGTGCGCTAGGCACACCCATCACTAGCTTTCCTCCGCCACGGCATCGTCGCTGAACGTCACTCATTCTACATCTTTACAATAGTCAACATCACTTTACCGGGTTCCCAGCCTCAGATCAGTCACTTACTTAACTCGTACATACGCGCCAGCGTAACTATCTTCTACATAAAGTTGCAGGAACAAAGTGTTAAGTTGTACCTGTTAATTCAAGGTATATTCAATTAAACCACCGCTATTCTCTTAACCGAAATGAGGGGATCGATCAATTCGTGGCGTCGATTATCTGTAATCGTAACGGGAATTTACGACTGCCGTTGACGTGCAATCTCGCGATGGCGTCTCTGCGCGAATGGTCGACTAAACACATTGTTACGTCGGCTGATTCTCTGCTTAACCCAGGCCACACACCGCGGACAAGGTGGCAGCCAGATGTCTACTCATCCTCACTGCACACCCTCAATAGCCTCAGAGTCCGGCCATAAATCTTGTCATTTTCATAGTTAAGGTCCTTCAGTCCAAACAAGCGTCTTTGTCTTTTTATTCATTGTCCACTACGGGAAGATAAGTTGGTTTTCCTCATGTTCGGTATCCACCGTTAGAGACTTTCTCTGGAGGGCGGTTAAGACTCTTCCTAGTCCACCAACCTTCTTATCAACTGTTAGATAGATGATACATTTACACTGTACATATGTATATGGGTGTAAGCGTCAAGAAGGCGTTTAGGTCTCTGTTGAGACAAAACTTTGTGACAACAAGCGTGCGTGCGAGTAGGTTATGGAGGTCTTCTGAGTGTAATATATATGTATAGCTGTTGTGTGCGAAATAAAGTAAACTGTTTGTATTTTCGAATCCTTTCCATACTTTAACATGGTAGCACTGCGTGGTTAGTAGTTAGTTCCCCTTTAATAATTAATGATTAATGAAATCAGCCGAATGAGGTAGCGGGGCACCTCGAAGTATTCCAGGGCCGCCACTATCCTATCCCATGGTGTGAAGTTGAATGCGGTGACGATGTCTAGAGACACCGCCAATGCCACGCCATTCCGAGAAACCATGTTCTCCGTGAGGGCTCGCAGGCGCCTGACCGCATGGATCGTCGAGCGGCCCCTTCGGAAGTCGCTGCGGCTTCCGTGCCAACCCGGCACCCGCCCCAACATGTGTTGCTCCAGACGGGCGGCGAGGACTCTCCTGAGGAGCTTGCCGACCTCGTCCAGCAGGCATATCGGCCGACAGCAAAATTGCCATGTAAAGTTATGGCTTAGGTTTTAAAGACAAGAAGATTGAGCCGTAACACAACTACTATCTTTCTTTTCTACCGAACTTTATTATGAAACTTAAATATCACAATTTAATAAGCACAGTTTACGCGACTGATTTGAGAGATGTTGACTGATGAGAGCTTGTCGTTTCAGTCCAGAGGCGTTTTCGTGTTATTATTGAGGAAAGCTCGGTGTGGGTGTGCCCTTTGAACTAAGAACACGGATTCGTTGTTCACACTTTTCGTTAGGAAAAGTGAGGGTAACGATCCGCGATGTCCATTGGTTATAGCCCACGTTAACGAATGAAGATAGGAGGAGGAAGCCTCCTACCAATGTGGCTCGTAGGTTACATTGTTCATGGGAAAAACCAGCTTTTCCCTTAGGTAAATACCAGCCTTTTTACCGTTAGGCAAATATCCGCTTTCCTGGCTATTTGTACGAAGGTATAATAAACTTAAGGACTGTTCCAAGGACCATCCATAAACCGATAACAATTACAGGGTTAATAAACTAAAAGTTTAAGTTTATAATGGGTCCTTGAGGTTATTGCGGGTACGCGGTGAGGACCTGCACACATCTGGCCTCTGACATCGCAAGATCGTCGGTCAGCCCTCTTTACGGAGCAAGACCAGCCTCGTCGTCCGCTATGTCTGGGGGTAGACTCCTTCTCTCAGACACCTCGAGTAGAGGCGCCGAAGTTTGGGAGCCGTGACCCCCATCGCTTCCCCCCCAAGATCCGGCCCGGGATCCCGTCGGGGTTCGGCGCCACGTCGCGGCAGGTCATTCTTCTGGTCGCCTCCCACAGCTCTTCCTCCGGGACTTCCCAATCATACGTCCACTTTACCGTCCGGGTTGTTTCCCGCCACTGTTCCGCCGTGGTGTCCTCTAGCGGGGGGAAGAGCGTCCCGATGATCTGCAGTAGCAATGCCGGCTCCATCTTCGTCGTTGCCCGGGGGCCCTTCGCGCGAAATTTTCGCGTCACCGTCCTGTATGGCCTTCCCATCGATCGAACTCGACAGCTTCGACCAGTTCAGACCAGGCACGGTCCATCGCGATCTTGATATCCTTTTGTAGCGAACGCTGCAGCACGCGATAGGCCCGGCAGTGCGGGAAGACTTCTTCCTCGTGGCGTCGTCGCTTGAGGCGAACCCTCTGGTACCGTCTTCAGGCCTGGGCACATCTCATCCTCAGCTCCGAGATGTCGGGAGTCCACCAATGTACGGCTTTGCTTCGCCCGATGTTCAACGTGGTTCGCTGCATGGACGTGTCGCATATTGCCGTCATGACTAGGCGAAGGTTCTCGGCCTCCTCCTGCACGCTTGTTTCCGACGCCGTCGTCGAGGCCTCCCAGTTCCAGGCAGCCACTGTTGCGGCCGCCCGAAGCAGATCTTCGCCCCTTTCGTTGATCGCCATCAGGATCGTAGGGGGATACCGGACGATATCATATGCGTTGGCGACTGTCCTGGGGCGTCTCCTCCGTTTGAGCTCCAGGCCTTGGCGTTTCGACGAGTGTACGAAAACCGGAGGGGCCTGAGCTCAGGCGGGGTCTCTACCCCCGCCGGGCAGGCGGCCCAAAACGTCCGAAGGGAGGCGTGGGAGCGGTGGCGCCGATTGGGTGACGTCAATGAAGCAGATTTGGACGTTACACCATCCATGTGCCTGCTCCTGAGTTGCCTTGCTCGCACGCGCCGACTGCTGATCCCCGATCGAAATTTCCGGGTCTCCTGCTCTTATGGCTATTGTCTCTGCTTCCTCTGCTGCGACCACGTGTTGACCCACGAAAACAACTGTTATTGCTTCCCGCTTGGACACCATTTTGACACTCTCTCCCAAAAAGTGCTAACGGAAGATACCGAACGTGAGGAAAAGCAACTTACCTGTATCTTCTCATAGTGGACAATAAAGTAAAAGACAAAGACGCTTGTTTGGACTGAAGGACCTTAACTATGAAAATGACAAGATTTATGGCCGGACTCTGAGGCTATTGAGGGTGTGCAGTGAGGATGAGTAGACATCTGGCTGCCATCTTGTCCGAGGTGTGTGGCCTGGGTTAAGCAGAGAATCAGCCCAGGTAACAATGTGTTTAGTCGACCATTCGCGCAGAGACGCCATCGCGAGATTGCACGTCAACGGCAGTCGTAAATTCCCGTTACGATTACAGATAATCGACGCCACGAACCGATCGATCCCCTCATTACGGTTAAGAGAATAGCGGTGGTTTAATTGAATATACCTTGAATTAACAGGTACAACTTAACACTTTGTTCCTGCAACTTTATGTAGAAGATAGTTACGCTGGCGCGTATGTACGAGTTAAATAAGACTGATCTGAGGATGGGAACTCGGTAAAGTGATGTTGACTATTGTAGAGATGTAGAATGAGTGACGTTCAGCGACGATGCCGTGGCGGAGGAAAGCTAGTGATGGGTGTGCCTTGCGCACGAGATGAGCTGATTTGTTAAGGATGCTTTTGCTAGGAAAGTGAGGGTAATAGACATTGCCTATGATTGGATAATAAGAAGGTTGTCCCTCACATTCCTGTACGGGATACATCCTATTAAACTTCTACATTACACGCACACACACACGCGCGCGCGCACGCATATGCATAGGTTACAAATATATGTACATTAATTTTTGTTCATTAACAACGTCCAAATGTTAATGTAGAAACAAGAATATAGAATAATCTGCAATGGAGAATAATTTATACGGTATTTACGAGCACAGTTTGGTATAAGCATCTATATATTATAATATTATGATGCATTATGTAGATGATGAAGTAAAGTACGAAAATTGTTACACGGTTAAAAACATTTTTTAATCTTTTTGTTAAATTGTAGGCAAAAAGAATGGACTGGTCAAACTGTAAAAAAGCTGACTAGACTTCGCTTTCGATGATATTTGGATATGCTGCAAAGCTCAACATTTTGAACAACTTTTTGAAACATAGCCGGTCCTACTGTAGTGAATTCTGCTGATAATCTGTGGCAGCGTGTGTATCAGTATTGGTCCATCGACTTATTATTTCACGCAAGCTCCGTGCGAGTTCTCCTCGCGGCGACCGGATTGAAAATTCCAACTCAAACCCAAACCTAATACATTGGTGAATTTGAATTTTATTTGAATTATAAGCTATAACAGACATTTCCTGCAGCTTAGCATGTACACGATGTACATACACGGGGCTTTTAAATCGCCTGACCATCGTTTACAAACAGATGATAAATGACCGACGGCGGCTAAACCAGACCAACTACTACAGCCTTTTGTATACTTTGATAGTTTATTCTAATGGTACCGGCACTTTTCGCGAATATTTCAGTAACTAAGCGAACTCAGCTCTTATATGTATAAGAAAATGTCGTTCAAAATATCGATTTTTACAACATATCCAAAAGTGATCGAAATCGGCGTCTACTCAGTCTTTCTTCAATTTCACCTGTAGCTGCACTCGACAACGAAACCTTCGGACGGTTCCGTCGATACAAAGTACATCACCGAAGCGTAAGGCCGACACGATTAATGAGCCATCGATATCCTTACGGTCCTTCCACCGAATATTTGGAAGAAAGCGTACGTGGCAACGGTCGTGGACGCCTAACGAACGCGTGCATAGTGGAAATATCGAGGGGCGACGAAAGAAACGAATCGGATCGAAGAAACATTCGAGTTTTAACAGCGAAGCGAGAGAATCGAATAGCGAGAATTGTCGAGTTGTAACAAAGAAGCGAAAAGTGAGTCAGAATTATGCGAAACGAATTTAAAGCGAGGATTGTTAAATAAATATATTGTTAAGCACCGTCGAGTATCTCTTTGCCACCCTACACCGAACACCACCTCACACCAGTGGACTATATCAACTGAAATGAATTTACCTGATCTGTCGCATTGCTTACGCATACAAATGGAAAAAATTGTTGCGTCTTGCTGATGTTGGTATGTTTGTAGGATCCGATAATATGTTTTCAAGTAAATATTTTATGTAATAAACTTATAATTCAGTTCTACTGTAAAAGGAATATACTTGCAAATATTTCTCATATTTCTACAAGGAAAACTATTTTTAAAGCTGGAGGTCATAAATGTAGATGTTTATTCGACCAGTCGTGGGAAGACGCGTTGGCGAGGAAGCGCGTCAACGGGAGTCGTAAATTCCCGTTATGATTTGACAATCGACGCCACGAACAGATCGATCTCCTATATCGATTAGGGTAATAGAGGTAGTTTAATGAGTATAATGCTTGATTAACAGTTCAACGATAGTATATATTTCCAAGAACCTTGTAGGAAGGATAATTACGCTGGTGCGTAAGGTATAAGTTAAGTAAGCGAATGATCGAAGGATGAAAACACGGTATGGAGATGTTGACTGTTCTAATGTCGATGAACGAGTGAAGTCCGGTGGCGATGCTGTTGCTAAGGAAAACTCTTACTCGGTGGCGATCGCCCCATCACTGATCGCTTGTGGTTGGAATCCAGGGGTACATGGGAGGACTCACGTTTCCCCAATTTTTACCTGATGGAGCAATAATCATAAGGAACCTCTGACTCGAAGATGTTTTATGCCAATTGTCGGCCTTAACGGTAAATCAGAAAGCCTCGTTTCATGACAGTTCCTTAGGATTATTGCGATCCGCTTAATTCTATGTGCGTAGCTGGTGGCCGTCTCGAACGTAAAGAGTAACTGGACGTAACAGTTGTACTTTGCTCATTTACGTACAAGGTACGTATATGCATGCATATGTATATTAATAACATATTCCGATTAAGGACATATGTATATTAATTTTTTTTTATGTTATTGACGTTCAACCGTTAATGAGACAAGAGGAATATAAAACAATTCGAGAAAAAAGACGTTAAGATTCAACATATTTGCAAGTACAATTTGGTGTCAGCAGCACCGATTTATAATACAACTATTGTGCTGTATGTAAAATAAACTACGAGAATACTTGCTCGATTAGTAATAGATTTCTTACATTGTTAAAGTGCAGAAAAAAAGGAGAGGGGACATTGTATCAGATATTTTGTATTACTATTCAATCAGGAAGGTATATCTGCAAGAAATTCTTAGAGCAAGAAAAATATCAGAGTAAGCATCAAATAGAGTCAAAACAAAATTAAAAATCCTCCGTGTAATACTTGCTTCATCCATAATGGAGCATACATGATTCGAATCATTTTACCAAGAATCATCCTTCTGATCATCCTTTGACGGTTCTTACGGCGGTTAGTTTAAATTCCACGATACGTTTGAATCCGTCATACACAAGCAACCGTCGTTAAGTAACAAATATTACATTTTTTATTGATACGGTCTTCTTCCCCCTGGAAGCACTCGCCATTTGCCAGTGTATGGGGGCTGGCAAACCCACGTTCCCGAAGCCAGGGGGACCGTCCGAATAAGTGTTCCGCTAACGTGAGTTCCTATGTACACCGCAGGGATGGTCGCCGAGAGTGTAAGACGGGAGGTCCGGTTACACTCTCTCTACGTGGCCATGGGTAGTAGCGCACCCACGATCCTGATGCGAAAGGTTGGACTGTCGGGGTAAGACCCAACAGCCCCGCTCATGATGCCCCTCTTGCGTAAGTCCAATTTGGGTCTGCCGAGTTAAGTTAGCAGGTCGCCTTCCGACAGTGTCGTTGCCGTACATCCACACCATAGTCTCACCAACGACGTAAGATGGTACTACGGGTGGTCGAGTGTAACCCAGCGGGAGTAGCGACCCCTCGGCTCCACCAATTTTGGCTATGGATTCGTAGTGGCAGTAGTTGATGGCCAAGATGCCGGCAAGAGGGCTGGGTTATCCCCGAATGGCCCTCGGCAGGTGAGCAGCGTCCCACCTGCTCCGGAATCGCCCCGGGAGACGTAGGGCTTAAAAAACGCCCTGTCCGACCTGCACGCTTAGCTAATCGAGGTAGCAAGGTACTGGGTACCTTGTACGCTGGTTGGGCCTGACACCAACCCCTATGGTCCTAGGGGTGCCTGGGTCCGCCATGGTTATTGCGCTGAGGTACGGACACATGATCTCAAGCTGCTACGGCGGCAGACACTAGATGATACAGTCTTCTACAGCGTTATAAATATAAGTACATAACGGTGTATGTGTATTTACACCGGTATTACACTGCTCTCGTCAAACTAGTACGTATCATACCCAGCTACAGTTCAAGTATTTGCAAATGTTTCTTCAAAATCTGTGACGTTTTTTCTTCATTTTGCCCAAGTCTTGCCTTGAATTTGTCTACAGTGCTATCTTGACTTCACTTAATTCCTAATATCTATCTCGTACTAAGTACTTTGGCATTTGCGCTTTCCCAAGTTTTGCTTTTCACGCGAAAGTCATATTATTTTCTCAGAGAAGCTAATCACCTCTATTTTTCGCTACACTACGTTATATACAAGGAAAGAACGGCAACACATCCAAACCAGCTGGCTGCTCAAGCGAGCAAAGCTGGCATAGAAAGAAGACTAAAAATAAAACACCCCACTGACCTCACTAAAGGAATAAAGTAGACAAACTCAAAGATGGTATCCCGCTGAGGTTAGCGATCCACATGTTATTTAACAATTAAGTTCGAAAAATTTACCAAATGTCCAGCTGTACAAATTATAAAGTAGGAATTAAATAATAATAAAAAAAATTTTTTAAATACTCTACGTCGTCTGTGTAATTGTCTTTTACTCTAGATATTGTACTCTACTCATGTTTGCAACATACTGGTACGTTTTCCTTTTGTCCTGCCTCGTTCTCCAGCTTCTAACAATTTCAGGCGATTCTCTTCCGTGTGATGATGTTGTCCCTTGGTTCTTATTTTCATTGATAGGAGCGTTAGCCTCCGATTCACTGTGTACTGACTCTTCGTCTGTGTATTCTTTCACTTTGTCTTGGCTGTTTGCGTGTTGTTTCAGTCTTATCGAGTATAGGAAGTACGAATACATCAAGATTTGTACTCGCGCCGCATCACGATTCTTCCTACAATCGTACGTTACTTCCAGTTAGTTTTTGTTACGTTTCTCGTTCTCACAATTTATGTGTCTTCAACTCGTGTGAGTATCCGACTCGAATGTACTTCTTGCCTGTTAGCATTAATCTATTTAGTTCGACTCCCTCTTTGGGGGCAATTACCCT
>JACXIL010005290.1:0-13170 GCA_014737365.1 Bombus soroeensis
TTAGATTTAATTTTCCTAAAGATTCTTCGGATATTTCTTAAACATATGTAACTACTTTTTTATCTGATGAATTTAGAAAATCTTTAACATTTTTAACACAGCATAAGTGCTAATCGTCAGTAATGTATCAGTGATAATTAATAGATAGCGATTTTTCAGAATAAATACCACTTAGAGTTTGCAACAACTGAAAATCACAAATCTTGCAAAATAAAAAGACCCTATTTGTTTTGTTTGTATAGTTGAATTTCTGGTCTAACAAAACAAATGTTGTAATGCTTATGTTTTAATATAAATGTATATAAATACTCCTTCCTCGTACTACGGTATGCCTTCAACAGTAAACCGATGACATCAAGAATAATTTAATCAAGCAAGATAATTTAGAAGAATGTTTGTAATCAGTCGAGCGATAATACTGATAACGAAGTTGATTTCTTGCAATTTTCCACACAACTGACCTTTCATCTAATACTAAGGAATTCTGGGATACTAATTGCACATCAGCACTATTTGTTCAACGGTTTCCTACTACAGATAGTAGATAAACGAATCTAGATTATTGTAACCATTTTACACCTGTGGCATAATTATATAAACTACGATTATTGGCAATACATAAAAAGAAAGAAGATTACAGAAAGAAGGAAAATGCAAATCCAGGCACATTCGTTAAACACCATAGATCAGTATGAATAAATATTTTACCTATGATGGGTGTGGCACAAACAACTCCAGCATTATTCACTAGAATATCAAGGTGACCAAACTTTTCGTCGATCCATTTGAACACCTTAAGAATATCTTCTTCCTTCGTTACATCGCACTCGATCGGGAAAAATTTATCCTTTCCAATTTCCGCGGTAACTTCACGAAGCTTGTCTATTCTTCTTGCTAGACCAACTACTTTAATGCCATGGCTAGCCAGAGCTTTGGATATCGCGAAACCGATTCCACCGCTGGAACCGCTCACAATTGCTACTTTACCGGTCCAACGATCCATCATTCTTGTTAGCACACTGCACAGTAACTGCGCATAAAGGCATTGCATTACTTTATATGAAGAATTCCACATACTGGCCTTGATTTCTACCAATCAGTGTTCACTCATAATATGTTGCTCCAAGTAAGTACTTACGTAATGCATTGCATTACATACAAACGTGTATATAATGACCTTCAATTAGCGGTGCTCATACATCAAATGCAACTAATTAAATATCACGAAACTGAACATGCAAAATACAAAAAGATGTTTCAGTTGCAAATTACAGAGAGACAGATAATGCGATCATTTAAATCCCGAGGAAAGTGTCGATTTCTTTTATTAGAGACATTGGATACATAAATCAGAGCTATAACTACTCCGTACAATCAGTCCCCCTCCTCCCACAACGAGTTGAGTAGTCATGATTAATCTGTGTCAATAATCAAAGAAATCCACTACAAAGGCACGTACTAGGTATCTACAGCGGTTGCAGTTGCTAAGTACAAGTTCAAGTCAATTATCGATGTTCAGAAACGAATTTTTGTCGAAATGAAAGGCTAGTTTTCCAGCTCCATTTGTGGTATTCTCTATATCCATTGTTGCGTGATTTATATTTATATTGAGAACAAATAGAAAATGGAATACAACACTAAAGGTACTTCTCTATTCCATAAGTTCTCGGAAACCTATTCTGCACAAGTGGTTGTTACATATTTTAGCTTATATAACAACTTACTCGTGTTACAAAAAGGGACTTACAACACTTATCGAACACCATAGCTATAAAATAGCGATGAATCATTATGAGCTGGACATTTCGATTATTTTGGCAGTTTTAGTGTTACAGGCGTGCTTCTTATTTATTTTAATCGAATAGAATGACGAGTACAAGTTGTTGTTGCTTTGTAATTGTAGATTTACCTAAAATCTTGAGTAATGTTTCGTATATGCGCCATAGTTTTTAATTAAGATTGCAACATAAAGTGTATTTTAGTAGAGTGACTCATGCTTATCATATTGTATCCACTCTTGATACTTGAAAGTCACTGCTAAGAGTGACAATTGCGAAATGCAAAAGTAAGTGGATAGAAATTTGATCAGGTAAAATTGATTGGTTAGAGATGTTGCATGTACAAATTGTTCTGTAACTGACCATGCAATCCAGCAATTCTAATCGTAAATTTCCTATTGAATTGATCCAACTTCCACTTTTGCTCGCATTTGTATCCATAAATATGAGTGTTACAAGTTAAGACAGTAAGCACCGTGATATGGTATTTTATGAAATACAGTTGCAATTACATCAGCAGATATGCTACCGAAACTGATGCAAAGTCAGGGATCCTATGACAAGGTTAGGATTATTGTCTGCGATGATGAATCTGATGCGAAGTCACGGTGGCTCTAGGATGAAATCACGTGCGGGCGCCTCTGGCGCAACATCAAGAAGTCCAAGGAGGTGAGTTCTAAGCAGCCAATAAACTCGATCCGAAATCAGCGTGTACGTATAATTATGTATTTTCTAAGTACGCATGCCATGTGGAGTTATCACAAACAGTTATAAATAATAATTGGTAATTATGGTATTTAATCAATGAATTTGTTGTCAAAATTGTTTTGCTCGTTCAAAACATTCATTTCACAGCGCCAAAATTCACACTACGGGGAACCGCAAAGAAAGATACATGACATTATTAAAATTAGTTACGGAACACCACAAAACTTCAAAGATCATAAGAATATCAATATAGAATGCGTGCGCCAACTGAAAAGGCGATATGCATTGAACAAGGAAATGGATAGAGAGTACTAGATTTTATAGACACTACATTTTACAACAATGAATGAATTACTACATATTTATGTAGTATCGGAAAAGGGGGATATACGCTTAGTCTATATATTTAGGTTAGAGTCTAAGGAATAAACTAGGAGTCTTAAGAGTGCTAGGGAAGAGAGAAAGAGAGAGAGTGTGTAAGTGAGAGAGTATGCTTTGGTAACGTAAAAACTAAATGAGTAAAGGAGTGGGAGAAGAGTGCGAGGGTTGAGGGTCAGCATTTTTTGACCGGGGAAGTAGAAGCTGTGAGCCGAGTGTTAGTATATGACGTACGGAGATATTGTAGTCAGTTTTTGTATTGGGTATTGCTTGTTAAAATAGAATTAAACTTCACTTTAAGAGTAAGAGTGATATCGCATAACAATGGCTGACAACAATGCAGGAGAAGCAGGTTTGACTGATGAGCAGGTGGCTCAGATGAAGATACCTGAACTAAAAGACGAGCTGAGAAGACGACGGCTGAGAATAGCGGGCAGAAAACGCAAGCTGATAGGGCGATTGCTTGCTGCGTTGCGTTTAGAGCGGGAACACAGTGCACGAGAAGACGATCCTGTCGATAGCAACGACGACGATGTAGAAGACGACGACGATGTCACGTAACAAAAAGAAAAAGAACGAGGTTTTATAAGTAGAGGAATGAGCAATAGCCCATTCGTATTCTTAATTAACTGCAGATTACAAACTGAGGTTACTGACTAAAGGACCGGGGTTTATATTCCTTTATTATGACTCACATATCTTATGGGTGGGAATCTGGCTGTTGTCTTTTCTCTTAGTTATCGCAATGCTAGGAGTTATCGACATATCCGATATCAGCGGATGCTTGACTTTTGAGTGGTCGTTACACTCCCCCTTCGTAGAGTGAACTTAGTCCTCTGAGTTCTCGTGTTTCTTCAAAATCGATGGATGGAATTTGGCCTTGGGCGGTGTTGATAATCCAAAACTTACTCTTGATTTCTTTTCTGTTCCAGGTTGCGCAGGTGATATCGGTGCGTAAATGTTTATAGGGGTGGAGGGTGTTGTAGTATTAATGTCGGGTGTATTACCAACGATATTTTTCTTAATTTTACAGCAAAATATGTGAATACATAATTTTGACAGTCCTATCTTATTGAGCAGATACAAACATATGAGACCAATAGATATGTATCCTATTACCTGCAATGCAGTGAGACCCCAAGTTTTAATTTGTGTCATTCTATGCGAAAAAGTTAATTGATTGGCTCTATCTTCTATTTGATTCAGGGTATCAGTATAACCGTTTAGGTTGCTCATTACTTTAGGAGTTTTTTCTAAGGTGTCAATCATTAAGGATAGGTTTACATTATTAGTTATATTTATAATTTTGGTCTTAATATCGTAAAAAACGCTCTTGGGGTTGCCACTGATTCTCATATGGTTGTCTCCATACAATATGTCTAAAGTTATGTTAGTTTTCAACAGAGAGGGTTGCTTCAGTTTAACAATTTGATGTCCTTCGTTAGAGAATATATTGAGTTCTATCGGTTTTTCTGGTATAGCTATGTAGTGATTTTCGCTTTTGAATGGTATAAAAGTTATTTCTACGATCTTATAGACTGTGAATTTACAAAATCTAATGGTATTGTCTACACTAATTATTTCAGATGCGCAATCGTGTTTTGAACGTCTATCATGTATGGGTTGACATTGCTTGTCCAGATATATCTGATCTACATTCATGTAAGTTAATCCTGAGGTGAAAAATATCGGATGTTCGACTAATGGGGCAAGAAATGCTCCATTCTTTTGAGTTGGTATGGAGTATACTTGTTCTATTTCCCATTCTGAGTCAATTATCGTTGGAATTGAAATTTTAAAGAAGATTTTTTCGTTTTGGTCAAACAATGTGAGTGTAGAGACGTCTAAAATGTTTTGGGAATTATTTTCTTCTGGTAAAAATTTATACATAATGCGATTTCCTAAAGCTTTAGCATATTGTTCTAAGAAAGTGTGACGATCCATGATCTGGGGGCTAATAATTCCTTGTTTTCCTAGTAAAATTAAATTGAATATTTCATCGAGTTGAAAGTGTAGATCTGACAAAGCGCTTTCCATGAAAATAATCTTGACTACTAGAAGTTCTCGCTTGTTTACTTGATTTATTTCGTTTTGTATGTCCGCGTTTACTTTTTCAAATTGTTTTAAGCTGTCGGTGTTTAGGATTTTCCTAATTAGAGCAGTTTGGTTAGCTACAATGGTTTTTAATTCGTTTCCTTCGCTAAATAATTTGACGATATTTTGGTTTATCAATTGTAAATCGTCAGAATCTAAAGTTCCGAAAAGTGTTTTGTTAATTGAACCTATAGCGTTTATTAATCCTCTCTTAGCTCTAGAACGAGTTAATAATCTCAAATGTGTTCCTAGTGTTTTGACGTTATTAAATTTGTTGGTTAAGGAAAGTATCTCTGGTTCTACTTGACATGAGGTGGTACAATGTTTTTGGGTCTCTGTTATGTGTTTTCCTAATGTATCGATGTGGTTAAATATATCGTTTACATCTATTCCTATATATACGTTAACTTTTTCATTATACAAATAGCCTCTAGATATTTTCTCGTGGAAAATTGCGTTACTTTCGATCGGTGTTAATTCCAATCCTAGCACGAGGGTTGTGCATGAGATGAGCGCCCTGAAAAGTATGGTTTAATTCTGTTACCATGTATCTTTTTAATTTGGTTATTGATTAGAATTTCGTAATAAGGAGTCATAGCCTTTTCAATGTGGTAAGGACCTAACCATTCGTCGTCCAATTTATCTGTTTTGTGATCATTATGTATAAGAACTGCGTCTCCCTCTTTAAATACCGTTTGTGTCTTAATGATTTTTCTTTGTTGGTCTCGCATGTAGCGTTTTCTACTTTGTTCAAGTGTCCGTCTAGCTAGTGTTTTGTATTAGTCTAATTGTTTTTGCCATAGTGTAAATATTTCTTCGTACGTGTAGTTGTTTACGCAAATCATGTATAGCGTCTAGTATGGTCTGAAGATCCACACCTGTAGCCATAGAGCTAACAAAAGATGTGTCTTCCGATTTTTTGCTCATAGTGGTTGTTATACTGTCGTTGGAGTCTGTACTATTGAAACTATCGCGACAAGTACGATAGTGTTTAAATGAATCCAGTTTTTCTTTTTACCTGGGTACTCTTCTTTTCGTGAATGTTGCTCTGACCAGTTTCAGTTTTGGTGACGACCGTAATCCGCTTTCCGTAGAAGTCGTTTTCACGCAAAGTGAACTGATCTCTGCAGAGGTCCGCTTGATCCTTCAATTTTCAGTGATGCGCGTACGCCGAAATCGTAATTTCGTTTACACTGAACCGAATGGATCCTGGCAGGATCGCCAAAAATGTCACGTAACAAAAAGAAAAAGAACGGGGTTTTATAAGTAGAGGAATGAGCAATAGCCCATTCGTATGCTTTATTAACTGCAGATTACAAACTGAAGTTACTGACTATTCCTTTATTATGACTCACATATCTTATGGGTGGGAATCTGGTTGTTGTCTTTTCTCTTAGTTATCGCAATGCTAGGAGTTATCGACATATCCGATGTCAGCGGATGCTTGACTTTTGGGTGGTCGTTACAACGACGAAGACGATGAGATTGACGTGATTGGAGACCGTTTAGACGTCAACGGTCCAGGAAATCGCGATCTCAATAATCAAAACGGTGGAGTTCGTGTAACTCCAGTGATAAAACGACCAAGGCAAGACGAGCCTAAGCGCACAATGTTAACGTTCAAAGACGTAGAGGACTCGCTAGAGAAATTCAGTGGGGAAGATCTGCTGAGCATAAATCGGTGAATAGAAGATTTGGAAGAAATGGCAGAAGTGTGTGGTTGGTCGGACGTTCACATGATAGCTTTTGGTAAGAAATTGCTCACAGGCTCCGCTCAAGCTTTTGTACGACAAGAACGATGCACGAAGTCCTGGGCGAAGCTAAAAAAGGCGCTGAAGGATGAATTTGAGAACGTAGTGAGTGATCAGCAGATACATCGAGAGTTAGCGCATAGAAGGAAAAAAGCAGATGAGAGTCTACAGCAATACATGTATAATATGCGCGAGATTGCAGGACAAGGAAGAGTTGATACGCAGTCGTTAATCGACTATATTATTCAAGGTATTCCCGATGAGGTCACGAATAAGGCTATATTATACGGAGCCAGGAACATGCAACAGCTGAAATAACGTTTTAAGCAGTACGAAGCGATGAAAAGAGATGTGGAAGTGAAAACAAAATTTGGGGAACGCAAGGACGATAAGGAAAAACGATCAGAAGTGCGAAATCAGTCGAAGCAAACAAGCAGTGACAAAAGAAGACGTTTCAATTGTGGTAGTGAGGATCATTTAAGTGCTAAGTGTCCAGAGAAAGAGAAAGGTGTCAAGTGCTTTAAGTGCAACGAATTTGGACATGTTGCAGCGAGATGTACAGCACGACCAAAAGAGACTTACGTCATTTCGAGACCCGAGAAGAGGAAATAATACTTGAAAGAGGTGTCGATAGAGGACAGTAAGTTTATATCATTAGTAGATACGAGTAATGATCTCACATTTATACGATCAGACGAGTATGCGAGATTAGGATCACCACCTCTAGGAAATTGTAAGCTTAAGTTTGAAGGATTTGGTTCCATTGGCAATGAGACTTGGGGCGCGTTTACAAAAGTAATGACGGTCGATGGGCTTGAATTTCCAGTCACGTTGCACGTTGTTTCGAATAAGATATTGACAAAACACGGCCTGTTGTTAGGTACTGATTTCTTGGATCAGATAGAGTTGCGGGTCAAACGAGGTGAGGTGACCTTTTTACGACTTGACGAGCAAACTGACGGTTACAAAGACGCGCCAAATATATTCAAAATAAATGTAGTAGAACAGACGGACGAAACAGATTCATTACACGTACAGGAACCGCATTATCGTGAAGCGATTCGCGATATTATTAGAGGGTATAAGCCGGAGAAGAAGCGGGGCGTCAGGATAACCGCAAAAATCGTTTTAAAAAGCGACAAACCCGTAGTACGAAGACCGCGAAGACTAGCACCGACTAAGAAAAAAGAAATGGACGATTTGACGAAATTAGGGACAGACGAAGGCGTTATAAAACCAGCAAACGGAAAAAAATGTCGATGGAATTGGATGCAGAAGGAAATTGAGTACTTAGGGCACATAGTCTCGAAAAACATCATAAAGCCGTCCACTTATAAAACTAAGGCCGTGGCAAACTTTCCCGAGCTAACATCTGTTAAGAAGGTTCAGAGTTTCTTGGGACTCACTGGCCACGCGAAGATTGGTAAGTCGTTGACGGATTTATTGAAAAGGGAGGTAAAGTTCCGGTTCGGGGATCGAGAAATAGAGGCGTTTGAAACCTTGAAAGCAGCACTTATCAGAGGGCCTGTATTAAAATTATATAGAACAGGCGCAGAGACAGAGTTGCACATAGACGCGTCCGCAGAGGGTTACGGAGCAATCTTGATGCAAGTAGATCTATTCGATTCCATACGGTCTAGTTTGCCAGTGGAAAAACAATTCCCACCGAAGCAAAGTACACCAGTTACAAACTGGAGGTACTACAGATAGTAAATAAGTTCAGAGTATACCGGTTAGGTTTACTGTTTACTATTGTTACGAATTGTCAAGCGTTCGTTATGACAATGAGAAAAAAAGTTTGTGTTTGCCTATAGCCAGATGGGCTCTATTGCTAGGCGATTTTAAGGTATGTCGTCGGCCGGGTAAAAATATGCAGCATGTGGATGCCCTGGGTAGAAGTCCATTGCCGAGTACGATGTATGCAACTGAGAGTGAGAACGGGCTGATTGCACGGTTGAGAAGTGCACAGAACAAGGACATTGAAGTCCGTAAGATTTTAGATGCCGCAACGTGCAGTCAAGTTGATAGGTATGCAATCAAAAACAACATTCTGTACAAAGAGTGTAAAGATGATTTGTTGATAGTAGTACCCACGGCTATGCAGTCAGGCAGGCGCACGAGCGTGGGCATTTTGGGGTCACCAAAACAGAGGCTATGGTCAAGAAAGATTTTTGGTTTAAGGGGCTGCGTGAAAAGGTCGAGCACGTGATATTCAACTGTCTTCACTGTATGCTAGCCGCACGGAAGTCGGGCAAGTAGAAAAGATATTTGAGTCCTTTAGACAAAGGTGACACGCCGCTAAACACCTACCATATTGATCATGTGGGCTCTATAACAGCATTCACATCCAACCCTTTCCGGTTCCCCTTATTGCCATAAGGCGAACGCAGTTTGGCTCAGGATCAAAACTCTGGGAAAATTTTTGGATCCGTATCGGATATTGCCAACAATGCCGAATGACCTCTACACTGTGGAGAAAGTAGGAGAGCATGAAGGGCCCAACCAAACATCCACGACTGCCATGTTTATTAAGCCTTGGGTCATAAACGCCGAAAATGACGCATCTGACAACAGTGAAATTGAAGACAACAACATCTGAGGGCAGATGTTACTGCAGGATGGCCCAGTGTAGTATCGGAAAAGGGCGGTATATAATTAGTCTATATATTTAGGTTAGAGTCTAAGGAATAAACTAAGAGTCTTAAGAGTGCTGGGGAAGAGAAAAAGAGAGAGAGAGAGTGTAAGTGAGAGAGTATGCTTTGGTGACGTAAAAACTAAATGAGTCAAGGAGTGGAAGAAGAGTGCGAGGGTTGAGGGTCAGCATTTTTTAACCCGGGAAGCAGAAGCTGTGAGCCCAGTGTTAGTATACGACATACAGAGATATTGTAGTCAGTTTTTGTATTGGATATTGCTTGTTAAAATAGAATTAAACTTCACTTTAAATAGAACATTCTTCCTTATCCTTACTCTAGAAGAACCACACATCCAAAGATACTACATTTAAGATAGCTTAAAATCTCCACGAAAATAATAAGTACTATTTGCAAACTAAATATAACACAAGCAAGTACTTGCACGACAGTATTTTAACACGTGCATTTGATGGTCGTCAGGAATCAAGGTCGTCGCTGATCGGCCATATTCCGACGATCCCGCGAACAGCTGGGGGCCAGTACGAAAAGGTCTATATAAAAATGTCCCAAATTTCAAACATTAAACAGATGTTAATTCTTCTTCTTTGATGCACATGTGAATATTAATTTATTGTCATAAATAGCCATTAGTTATTTCATTACTTCATGACGGACTGTAAGGGTACCTAAAACTATTGAGTACAGCTAACACTCAACAGATACATGCAAAAAAGAGACCGAAATCAAAAAGTTCAATAGACGCGCATTGTTAACACTAACAGGATTTAGGTACAATT
The DNA here is from genome assembly GCA_014737365.1 of Bombus soroeensis. NCBI lineage: Eukaryota > Metazoa > Arthropoda > Insecta > Hymenoptera > Apidae > Bombus > Bombus soroeensis. The sequence goes on from JACXIL010005290.1 coordinate 10,140, forward strand.
CAAATGGCAAATAAAAATATGATGGAAAGTGGATTGGATTAGAACTCTGGGAAGGTCTTGTATGTAGCTACTGCCATGCGGTAAGTACTGGCAGCTGATATTTATTCTCAGAAATTAATCTGTAGAAAACGATGCAAAGATAAGAACAGCGTAAGACGTCGTAAGATGTATACGCACTAGTTTTAACTACGTGATAAATATATGTAGGCTAAGTCTATTGTACGCACTTTAAGCACAAAGAGGTATTATCTTATATTTAAAGGGAAACATTAAAAGTTCCGTTTTCTAATTCTTTTCGTTTATTAAATAGAATAATCGATTTAACAGTGTCCAAAGTTCTACAATATAAAACATACATACATACATCTGTATTTTACCATTTTGCATTAAAATTCACAATCGTTCTAATGAGGTCACCGGTTCTTACATTCCTTTGTATAAATACTAATAACCTAGTAGTAGTAATAATGTAAATACGAAACGTTAATCGAATATCTAACAAGATATGTCTTCATCTACTATGTTACTTGCAAGGTAGGAGTAACACACTGATTTTGTCGCCATTGTACGTTGATGTAATGATGTGATCGGGCGTAAAGTTCATTAAATTCGGCATGTTACAGCATCAAAATGATGACCAACTAACTGTGAGTTAATCCCGCTGTGGGAAAATAAATCCCGAGCCGTGTGGTATTACCGTGATTTCCGGAATCTGCAAACAGTATTTCTATGACTATTGACGTTAATCATTACCAATGAAGATAATAACGTTCACATCATATTGACATATGTTCATAATTGAGAAAAGAAGAATTCTATCATCCTATAATAATCAAATGGTTACTTCCACATATCATAGAAAGAAATATAAAAATAATATGTGTAGGAAGAAACAAAAGAAAACATCTAGTAGGTAAAATAAAGGAACACAAATAAATAAAAGAACAATAAAATAGGAAAGAAGGTAATTCAAGAAACAACTATCTAGCTGTATAGTTGTTATACGAATTATATGAATTCATGTAACGGCGGAGTAAATAATATTTTTTTATACAGATATCTTAAATAAGAAACGAAATAAAATGAGTACAAAGGCGGGAACGTGAGGACGAAATTGCTATGAAGGAAATTAAAAACGTGGGTTAAAATGTGTGACGATAATCTTGCTAAGAGATGTTACAGTGTATATTTTTTTGTGAATAGGTATTTTATCTGTACATACCTCGACCGTTTCCGGTGTTCCTAACGCGTAGATCACTGCTTCAGCAATGTCTCCAACTTTTAATATACAATTACTGATCAAATCATCTTGGACACATTTTACCATATCCGTCATCACAGCTCCGGGGTTGATGTTCTATTAAAATATAAAGATAAAACCATGTGAGTATTGTTTGTTCTTATAGTATATGGTTATATCTGATTATTCAGAATTACGTTAATACATAGGAAATCATAGACAATTTTGTTGACATAATTTTAATTATAGAAATAACAACGTTATATATCAAAGCCATGTGTTAAATTTTGATTTAAATGTCCCCACATCTTCGAAAATTTTCATTTTCTTGTCTGTACGTATGGACTAACGGTGGCATTAAATTATATACTATACATATGAAAATATCGAGCTGTTACCGTGATTTTGACGTTCATCTTGGCCGCGATTATTTCGTGGCGGAGTCCTGTCCCTAGAGCTCTTAGACCGTATTTACTAGGACCGTACATGCCGATCGGTAGGTCTATAGCTTCAAGATGTAATCCGGCAATGCTATAAATATGTTTGATATTAAAAAATGTTATAATTTAATCAAGCTATCTGTGAAAAATTAGTATAATGAGAAACAGTATAGTTTAATTTGCACGAAATCATGGACTTTAATGAAACTTTTTTAAGTTCTCCGTCCTAACGTACAAACTACGAGAAAATAAGCACAGACATTTTGCCTGTGTTCATGTTTTTTATGTATTTTGGATGTCCTACGTATATCGATAGAAATTCTATCGATTGGGAAGATTATGGAATATAATAATATAGAGATACTCAGTGATATTGACATATTACTGAATTTATTCTATATAGAATGTCACGTCCCGCGCCCCGCACGAGGCAGTTAAAGCTGCTATAAACTATATCTTGCAATAAATTTATAGCTATGTTTTTATAATTATCTAACGATGTTTTTATAATGATATTAAGACAGTTTAATTTGTAAACAAAGTCGGCAGTTTGAACAAACATTGGGGATCTCCCCAAACATTTTCAAAAGTAAGACCCCGATGTCTTTTCATCTCCGACAGTTATAAATAAATGTAATGACTCAGAAAAATCAGTTAATATCATTTTGCCAGTCGTGGTGTTCGATATAAAAGTTATATGTTTTGCTTTTGTTTTCGCCGTATATAAAAGATGTAAACTGCTTATTTAGATTTAAAAAAAAATAATTAAGATTTGAGAAAACAAAAGGAACGATAGATTCATCAGCATTTTCCACAGATATATTTAACAGACGCCGTCATCAATAGATTAAGGAGGAAATATATTCTTATGTAATACATGGAGTTACCTGCAGATATTAATTATATGGCCGCACGCGTTGCGTTTCTTCATAGATTTTACTGTTTCTCGTGCAAAAATTGCTGGAGCTATCAAGTTGGTATCAATGACCCTACGGTAATCTTCGGTTTTTGAGTCTGTAACAGAATATTTACGATTAGTTATTACAAACAGAAATGTATCTATGAGTATTATTGTATATCCAAGCTGTTATTATCGTAATAAGAATAATTAAATATAACAGTTGCGACAAGTAAGAATCAACGTTTAAATAAGATAACTTCAATTTCGCGGGTAAAACTGTATTATTTATGTAGTATTTGACGCTTGTGACATTCGCATTTAAAAATAATGACTAGAAAAGGATTATTATTCTGAAATAGTAGATATTGTCGGAAAGCAAACATCTAGAAACAAAATATGAATTTTGCTTGAAAAGTTCAGTGGAAAATAGCGGACACAACATTTTTATTA
>JACXIL010005291.1:0-13279 GCA_014737365.1 Bombus soroeensis
GTTTGATAGAAGTTTAATTTAGAAAAAATTTCAAAGAAACATACGTTATCACGGTAATATCTGACATTGGGTCATGTTAACGCTCTTCGACCGCGGAACCATCTTTGAACGGTGAAGATGACGATCATGCTACTATGAACAGTATATTCTTTTTTTTTACTGGAGATCTCCTTCCTTTTTTCATTTCTGGATTTGTGCACGACTCACGTTCGGTGCATATCAATGATACGCTATATATGTATATACTTTAAAGAAAAATAAAAAAGATAAAGTTGCAAAGAAGATATAAGTAACCAACTAACTAAAGCGAAAAGATGGGAAAAACGAAATATCTTCAGAAAAGGTTAGATTTTATGTTTAATTTAAACGTCCGGCAAAGACGGAGAAAATGCTTCATTGGTCAACATATTGTCAATTTTCATTATTGCTTTTATTGATAGAGAACTTTTAATACAAGAACGCAACGATATGACAATGACTGAAATACCGCAGTAAAAATGAAATATGACTATAGATCCAATACTGGCTCTTATTTTAGAACATTCGCTGACTGTAATTTTTGTCATTTTTGAGTAGCGACCGTGATATGTGCATTTTTTATATTTATTTGCAATAAGTTTATTTGTCAGAATATATGTCGGAATGTCATGTCGCTGAAATAAATAGTTGGAATAATAAAATAGTGAATAAAATGGATAAGAATATCTTCCAGATTGGAGGAGAAAGTAGCGGCATGTGCTTCCACCACAATTTACCACATGTAACTGCAACTGTGAAATCCGTTATTAATATTCCATCATCGTCATCAGATCAACAAAGCCATGACACATTTCGCAATAAATTGGGCCGCCTTGCACGATAATCTAACAATGCTAATTAATTGACACTATTTTTCATTTTCGTTACACTTTTTCTTTAGGGTTCCGTAATTTTCCATTAATTCAGTCAGCTTGTGACTTTTTCAACTTTTATAAAACTCTAGTAAAATTTCGTTTATTTTGCTATCGGATTTGCTAACTTTTTAATAATTAAAAATTATTACTTTCGGTAATTTGTACTGTCCAAATTGTATAGTTTCTAACTGATGATATTACTTCTATTGTGCAAGAAGGGTTACATCGGAATAGCTCTGGATAAATGCTTTCGAACTAATGCCCATTTTACAGCAAAAAAAGAAGAAACACATTATATTCCTTAATTGATACTGATACATATGATATAAATTGTTCTTCGATATTTTAAGATGTATCCGCCGGGCGGTGACAGCTGATTCGGATATGCAAGCTGCCGGAATCACTCAGTGCCGAGAGCAAAGTCGAGTAGGATGGCGTCAGGGAGAAATCTCCAATGAATTAAAAAGAGAAATGCACAATTAAAATTAACGGTGTTGGACGACCAGACTTTTGAATACGATTGGAAGAATTCCAACTTTTCTAAAAATTAAACTAAAAAGTCGTTGTAATGCGACGTAAAGCGCGTTCAGAATAACGGGTTTGACCTTGGCGAATTTACTCTTTGTTCTAAGGGGCGGCGACAAGCTTGAGCATCGAAAAATGCGTTTTTGTAAGCGCGCTTACATGACCGTTTCAGAAATTGGGCGATGTGTTTCCAAGAGGCCCACAGGTGCTGGACTGGAGCCATATAAAAAATTAACGGAGAAAATGAAATTTTATGCCATTGGAATCTCGAACACGAGATTTACATTACTGTATCTAGGACATGACCGTATACAGATTAATCTAGCAAAATAAAACAACATTAAATCTGGTACTACAGCTTGTTATGCTTCTTTTCGAAAATCTATTTAAAAATTATGTATTCGTTTTATTTGATACTATTTAAAATTGATTCTATTTAAAATAGTCTATATGGTTCAAAAGCAATCAAAAAGATTAGAATCTTCCTGCGACTGTAAAAGTATGTCATACAGAAAAAATGACTGCAAGGTGTTATGTACAAGAAGGAAGTAATGTAGAAAAACAACTTTCCTTTTATTCGTTATTCATGAATATACCGTTTTGATACACACAAATTGCTTGTTGTTTTAATTAGATGGCAAAACAAAAATACATCCAACACTTACAGAAACTGTTTTTAATTTCTCTAACAATCCTTAAGTTTTATACATCATCAAGAACTGTCTTTTCGAAGTAGGACACAGAAATTTTTTAAATAGCGTAATGTAAGCGCTACTCTTGCTACCAACTGGTCCCAACAAATCGTTCCACGGATTATTCGCGTCTTGGGAAACACAAAACATTTCTGATTATCAACATAACATTCATTAATTAATTGTATAGTTTCATCTGTTATGCTCACATAGTACATGTAGTTTTTGACTCCAATGAAAGCAATCAGCAGTAAGACACGAGAGATCGGCAAATCCATCTCGGCAAGAGGTACTTTTGCATTTTTCAGAGTCGATAAAATTTCTAAAGTGAAGTCATTTCTATGAAATTCTGGATAATCAGCAACTTCATTCGTCTATCTCTTGCCACCTAAAAAGTATCGCATAAATGTGAAATAATAAAGATAAGCTGATTGTGAAGCGAAATATCGTACCGCTCTGAGACAGAAGTAAAATTCCTTTGCTAGTTACCAAGATTTCGCAGTTTTTCATTATAAGTATGCAGTATCGAAAAAGTGGGCTATACTCTTGGTGTATATATTTAGGTTAGAGTTTAAGGTATAAACTAAGAGTCTTAAAAGTGCTGGGGAAGAGAGATAGAGAGAGAGAGAGAGAAAGTGTAAGTGAGAGTGTACGCTTTGGTGACGTAATAGCTAACTGAGTAAAGGAATGGGAGAAGAGTGTCAGGGATATTTACACCATTTCGATAAGACGTTTTCATGGGATTGGTCGATAGTCTCATTGCGCCCCAATAATCTCTGTGTTCACGTGTCGTTCGAGTAACGGTCTCGCCGATCTTGGTGATAAGGGAAACGAAATATTACAGCTGCTGTGTTGTTGAAAATTGTGTATCTTAACCGCCGAAATAATGGTGTAGGAACACTAAGGTTACACTTAGAATTCATATTAAAATAGTTTTAGATTTATTTAATAAACGATTTCCAGGATCTTCGTCGATATACATTTGCACGCGTTTCGGCACTCTCTCTGTCTCACCATCTTCCACACCACACTGTGAACGGAGCAGTTATATTCATCTATTTTTTGAGACGCCGCGCACACACATACTTCCGCGCACTCATATTCACATATCTGTGTCACTACTCCACGGCCAATCTAGTCTAGTACACAAAATTATACATATCCCAATATGTGTAACCCCAAATGCCTTGTTGATCAGTGCGGGTACCTCATCGTGTATATTACGTACGGGACGATCGCAGTTATTTTATTATTATTATTATATAATTTGTACTTAACAATATGTCCAGCTGGACATTCGGTAAATTTTATTAGCTTAATTGCTAAATAACATGTGCATGGCTACCCACAGTGAGATACCATCTTTGAGTTTGTCTATTTTATTTCTTTTTAGTGAGGTCAGTGTGGTGTTTTCTATTTAGTCTTCTTTTTATAAGAGGTTTGCTCGCTTCAGCAGCCAGCTGGTTTGGATGTGTTGGTCATTTGACGGTAAAATGAGGAATGTCCCCACAAATACTTGGGTTTTGCTATAGGAGCAATATTCTACACTGAAAAAAAAACGCAATTACGCTCACTAAATTTATTTATTATAAAGACATCAGAAAGCTAAAAGGATCACGATCATGGCATTCGTGAATTTGTGAGCAGCGAATCATGGATATGTGTGTGGAATTATTACACAGTTATTGAAGGTGGAGATGTGGAATGTAATATTTGTGCGAAAAGAATAAAATCCAACAAATGTATGACAAATACGGTGAAACATTTAAAAGTGCACAACTCAAGATAGTTATAGAATTAAAGCCAATAATGGCTACATATCTTACTTGGAAACTGATAGGAGATAGATAAAAGATAGATAAGTTAATTTTAAATTTGATAATTACCGACTTACTAATTGCTAATTAGGCGCCTTGAACCAAAAAAGACCAGTATCTCATATCGAACATTTCAAACAGTTATTATCTGTAAAATGAAGAAACGAAGAAAGAAGAAAATGAAAATCACGAAAATACTAAAATACAAAATACCGATAGTGGAATTACCACAAATACCTATATAGACCAGCAAAAATACTGATAGCATTTTCATAATTACATGCAAGTTCAAAACAAAAAAAAAAAAGGGAATTTTTGCCGGTTGTGGCGATGGAGCATGGGCAAACAAACCTATAGTTAGGCAATACAAACGTTTATTCACTAACGATAAGTTTCTACTACAAATGAGCACGCACACGAAATACCAAACCTATACCGAATAGATAGCGCTGGACGCAGCGAATCGCATTCAGCGTTCGATCACTTGTATGAACGATGCACCGATCGCGCAAAATATAGGTAGGATCTTTAAATTGTTGCACAGACAGGACTTATAGAAAAACCTTTAGATTTCTGATAAATAGAATTTATAAAGAAATCGCAAGATTTATAGCAGCGTCATCTAGTAGAGCTAAAGAAACCTTAGTTAAAGTATTTATTATTCATTTGTACAAGTAATTATTATTCACTAGTTTATAAATAATCTTCTTTCGATCCTACCTTTCCATCGTACCTTTTTCGAGAAAGTTTGTAAAAAACTATCTTTTCGATTTATTTAGGAGAATACTCACGATAAGCAACGAGTAAGCAGAAAATGGCTCAACAAGTTTCGAAACTTCACATGAGAAAAAGATATGACTGCGAATCATCTTGAAAAATATCTTATACCTATTAATACACACTACATATATCTGTACGAATATCATGTCACCTCCTGCTAATTGGTAAGGTCAGATTATAGGGTGAAGGATGTATATCGGTTAATTTACGAGAAATGATTAACGAAAACCTTGGAGTATGGCTTTCGAACGTTGAATACAAGACTTCGTTTGTATTACAATAATTAGGTGGATGTATCGTTCGAATTCCTTACTAGTATTTCAGAACGAGTCTTGTTTACTTTATGCATTTGTAGAATTGCTTGTTTCTAATACATTTATAAGAATAAAGGTTTATTATATACCCTTAGAGCAGATGAAGCTCAGCAAATAGGTATGTGAAAATAAAAAATTAGTGGAGCGTTCGAATTTTCTATTATGATTCTAGATAGTCTATTATTTTCTACTAGTACACGACGTATTCTCCTTTGGCGGTAGAAAACTGAAAAATAGTCGTAGAAAGAAAATTTTTAGAAATTTTATTCGAAATAAGCAATAAAGTAGGAAATGCACTAAACGAACTAGGATTTGTAGAAGAACAACTACTGATGTTTGGGCTGTTTCACTTTGTGCTTTTATAAAGGATTAGTAATAGTTTTTCTTAATACATTCAACCAAAACTGAAAAAGTGATGATGACGTTTTAAAGTAAAGTAGACTAATCCATCGTAGAACTGTAAATTAATTAGAGAAACTCGAATTTTCTTTTAACTTTTGTTCCTCTTTGCGTGATAATAAATAATGATATTAGTAGAAGTAATAATAATATTTGGAATCATAAATTTATATTTTATAAACTATTTTACACATAGTTGTTTTGTTTTTAAATACTATTAGAGTAGCTGTACGAACTTTTTCATTTGCGTTATTATTTTCGACAATACAGAATGGAATAGTATGGTTTGTGTTATTTATAATTATTAATAATATGTATCATTGAAGGAAATTTATTTTTCTGCAAAACTGAGCAATTTTTACTTCGTTGAATAATAATTTCATAATTAATTTTTTACTTTACCGTGATAGTAATGAAGGAGAACGAAACAAACAAGCAACGATGGAATGGAGAACGGAAGAGAAATAAATAACTGAAAATTATTCATCGTTCGAAATTTAAAAATTCGTCGACTCTACACTCCTTTCTTTGAATGCAAATGTGAAATACATAATGTTGGGGATGACCTCATATGCCACAATAGAGATAACCGAATAGATAACCATTACCAAATGAAGAAATAATTATTTGTTATAATTAAGTATTTGATATATTAACAAAATTCGATTGTGGATTAAAATGACATTTTGTTTCTATTGTACTAAAATTTAATGCCCACAATTTTAATCTTGAAATCAAATCAGAGACGCGTCTTCAATTTAGAGAAACTTGTGCGAGTTTTCACGTGTCATCCAGAATGGTCTTTCCGAAGTAGGATACGAAAATCATTCATAGAATGGGGGCCAAACAGAAGATTTGTTGCCAACTGGTCCCAACAAATTGTTCCACAGATTACTTGCCACTTGATACACATGAAACAATTTTCATTTGATTATTAATATAAAAGTCATGGAATTAAACAAGCTCTTCCGTTATACTTACATTGTGCATTAGATTTTTGGCTTAGGTGAAAGCAATCGGCAGAAAAATACGATAAATCGGCGAATCCATCCTTGACAAGCGGTACCTTCGCATGTTAAGTGTTGCTAAAAGTATAACAGCGAAGTCATTTTTATGAAATTCTGGATAATTGGCGATTTCTTCCTCCAACTCTTGCCACCTAAAAATTTTGGGCAACATTGCATCTGCATATTCTTCATATGCATCATAGAATCGATGTCGATATCTAAAACTTATGAGAGAAATATAGCGACGTCGGTTTATTCCAGTCATCTAAGCTGTTGAGATTCACAACATATCAGTCTTGAACATTGTACAGAATATTAAACTTGTTATATAGACACACGTGTATTGTCAGATAACATTAGTCTTTCACGTATAATTTAGGTCTAGCAAGGGAAAATATCGAAAACGAGAAATTGATTCAAGTTACGATAGGGTAATAGGGCAGTGTTATTTGAGTTAATGAACAAGTATAAGAACTGAAGAAATACAACAAAATAACTTCCAGGAATAAGTAACGCACACAAACTGTCAAATTACAAGTGAGAATATTATCATTAAGAAAACCATTCTCTGATGATGAGATAAGGTTCTCCTAAATACACAATATATTTCACTGCATATCATGCCACTAATAACAAGTCAAATAGTTTATTTCGAAATGTAGATCGCTGAAAAATTCTTCGTGCCCGAATTTTGCGAAATGTAAGATAAATATAACTTTTCTCTTCATCAAATTTAACTAACATCGTAACTACGAAGCAAAAATAATATGCATATTGATTTACTGTTCATCAAAATTAACCAATTTAAATTAAAGTAGAAAACTGAAAGCAACCAGGGTTAACTAAATATAGATTTGAAAACGTACCAGTTGTTGAAGAGAATTTTAACATGAGATTCTGAGTTAACTCTAAATGAGTTAAACGACAGTCAACCTGTGTCATTTTATAATAACTCTCTGTAATAAAATTGATTACAATTATCTAATAATAATATTGTAAATGTAGCAATATGAAATAAATATTGTATAATATTATAAAATCTTGGCAGGCGTCGCGTTCAAGCCTGAGGTATCCGAAAAGCTTTGACGATTTTCTGAATTATACGAACCTCTCCATTACTTTATAATAGTCTTGTCTTTGATCTCTAAATTCTAAAGCGAACAAACATGAATATTCAATGGTAGTGGTTATATAGCATTTCAAAGACTTTCTTCCTTGACGTGCACCACCGAATTCTTTTAAATGAGGCATTATATGAATAGTGACAAAAGTTCTGGGTAAATTATCTCTTAATATCGTAAGAGTATTCATTAAATCAGTTTTGTGCCCGAAAAATCACTGTGCCCGATGAATATAGAGATCAACTATAAAACATTGAAACAGGGCCCTTATTATTTGAACAATGAAATAAAAAATGAAACTAACTGAAAAAAACTTTTTGTCCAATTTGATATTTGCTCTAAACAATTTTGATTTGCACTGGTAACTCGGAAATCTCCTAACATAAAACAAATATCCTTAACTTTTAAAATTATTTCAATAAAATTTAAATGAAATTCTTATTTGTTTCTTTATTCCACAACGAATATATGAAAACTATGTATAATATTCATATATCTGTAATATCTTAAATGTGTGGTCTTCTAGAGTGAGGATAAGTAAGGATGTTCTATTTAAAGTGAAGTTTAATTCTATTTTAACAAGCAGTACCCAATACAAAAACTGACTGCAATATCTCCGTACGTGTTATTCTAAAACTCGGCTCACAGCATCTGCTTCTCACTCTTCTCTCACACCTTTACTCATTTAGCATTTACGTCACCAAAGCATACACTCTCTCTCTCTCTCTCTCTCTCTCTTTCTCTCTTCCCCAGCACTCTTAAGACTCTTAGTTTATACCTTAAACTCTAACCTAAATATATAGACCAAACGTATACCATCCTTTTTCGATACTACATATCTGTAAACTCCCTAGAGTTCAAGTGTGATAGGGACTTTCTCTTTTTACGGATAGTCATTTTGAGAGACATTCATTTCCCAAACGGACGGACAGAGAGCTGTTGTTAAATATGTTTTAGAGTGAAATATTTAATTGATGCACACAGATTAGTTTTGTATCTTTTTTACTTCTCCACCATATATAGTCCTTACGCAACGCCGGGTATACACAGAATGAAAGTCCCTTAAAACAAAGGGACGCGTTGGTAGACGTACCAACCTAGCTTGTAGAAACTGGTGATCGTACCAACTTAAGATAAAAAATTTTAACACTTCCCTTTGATCACACTATCAACAAGCCCCATAGCTTTGGTAAAACGCTGAGTCTTAACCCTATTTACGCCTTCGGTAAGGATATCCGGAATGTTCTCAGAACTTTGTACAAAGACACAATCTAGGACACCTTTCGTGACGCAATTCTTGACATAAAAATATCTGACTTGTACGTGTTTTGAACTCTCAGCGACCACCTCTTCCTTGGACCATGAGATAGTTCCAATGTTGTCGCAGAAAAACTTGCATGGGCGAGGACGATATGATGATTGACACAACTCCTTTAATAGTAGGGATATCCATACAGTCTCTCTTGCATTGCTATGAATTCTGCTTCACACGTCGACCGAGAGATAATAGATTGTTTCTTCGACAGCCAAGATATTGCACCGCCAGCGAGTATGAACACATACCCACTCCTAGATTTCCTATCTACTGGACAACCTGCAAAATCTGAATCTCAAAATACTTTCAGAGGTTGTACTATTCTTTGGTATACTTTTTGTTTTTGTACGTGGAGACATCCTCATGGACACTCCGCCGTTATTAATGATCGGTAGCAGCAGAGTAGTCTCGGACTCCTACCGACTAAAAGTCCAGGATGGCCATCCTACGCGTATGACAGGAGTACTCCAGGAACTTCTTTTGAATTCTCTTCCGTTGCACCTCTTTACCGCGACCTCTTGTTCGAGCCCGTCCAACGACTTCTTCGTCTATTTAATTTGTTGTTAGAGGGGGGGGGGGCGCATTGTCCCTAGCACTATCTCTCCTTCTTTTCGTGGTTCGTTGGGGCGGCGATGAAGCGGCTCTAGGCCGCCTGACTGCCATCCTCCACCATAGTCTTATCCTACAAGGGTGAGAGTTTTTCTTTCTCTCCCTTTCTGCTCGCAGACCCTCTCGCAGTGTGCTGCGCTGTGTCCCTGCCCTCCCCGCAGTGGTGATAGATGTCCGTCTTCTCCCGCCTGATTTTCCTCAGGTACTCCCCGAACACGCCGTGTCCAGAGAGCACCTGAGTCATCCTGAAGGTACCTTCGGCTAACCTGCTATGTGCAGGAATTCTGGCACCGGAAAGGATTAAAGTTGTTCGAAAGAGTTATGAAAATGGCAAAATGATATTAACTCTTCGATTGGCAAAATGATGCTAACAGACTTCTCTGAGTCGTTAAATTTATTTATAACTGTCGGAGATGAAAAGACATTGAGGTCTTACTTTGGAAATGTTTTTAATGTCATTATAAAAATATCATTATAAAATTATAAAAACATAGCTAGCAGCTTCAACTGCCTTTAACTTCAAATGCGGTAAACATGGTTTCAAATAAAGATTATAAATTGCCTTGATTGAAATTACTAGTTATTGCCTACCAAAATGTTTCGAATGACGGGTTGTTCTTGATCAACCTTCCGTGTTACGGATCGTGCGGGGCGCAGGACGTGACATACATAATAACAGAAATCGTAGAAAAATGCAGACTTAGAAGAGTATGGCAAAGTCATAGAGCACCTGAAGAAAAGCGCAGGCTAAATAGTGCAACAAGAAAACTAACAAAAATCCTTAAAAACTATAAAAATGACTGTTTTCAAAAATATCTTGCGAATCTGTCTCCCACAGTTGACTCCAACTACTCACTATGGAAGACATACAGGAAACTCACTCGTCCTCCGCAAATAATCCCTCCAATTCGCTGACCGCAAGGTGGATAAGCGCGTAGCCCTTCACAAAAAGCCGACTTGTTCGCAAGTCACTTAAGTAATGTCTCCAAACCGAATTCCTCCACTATTGCCGCGGAAATAACGGAATACTTGCACTCTCCCTTCCAGATGTCTCCTTCTATAGAACCTTTGTCATCTCTGGAAGTTACAGAATTAATCCGTCGCCTAAATCCCAAGAAAGCATCGAGACATAACCAGATAAGTAACACAGCTATCAAGGAGATTCCCATAAAAGGGATTGCACTCGTCAAATCAATTTTTAATGCAATTCTTAGCCTTGAATACGATCCTAAGTCTTGGAAAATATCATTAATCACTCTCATCCCTAAACCAGGAAAACCAATACGCGAAACTAGCTCTTATCGCCCAATTAGTCTTCTACCTACATTGTACAAACTGTTTGAGAAGATGCTAACGAAACGACTCCGGCCCCTCTCTTAGAGGATTTGAAAATAATGCCAGATCATCAATTCGGTTTTTGGAAGCAACATTCTATGATAGAGCAACTCCATTGTTTAACCCATAAAATCAGCCAAGATTTAAAAAAGGAAAAATATTGCTCTACGGTATTCCTAGACATTCAGCAAGCGTTCGACAAAGTGTGGCATGAAGGACTTTTATTCAAACTAAGGAAAATCTTACCACACAACTACTACTCCATCTTAAAATCTTATCTAACCAATAGACTATTCATGGTTAAATACTTAGGGGCAATAATCGCAACATTTAAAATAGAAGCTGGCATACCCCAAGGCAGTCTCGACTCTATGAAAAGTGGTTCCACAAATGGCGTTTCAAAATAAATGAAAACAAATCCACTCATATAACCTTCACGCTGCGAAAACAAACCTGCCCACAGGTGACTATAAATAATATTCCAATTTCAAACAAAGAGTCAGTCAGATATCTGGACATGATTCTGGACAGAAGAATGACATGGAAACAACATATCGTAGATGAATCCAAACAACTGAAATCAAAATTAAAATAATTCGACTGGCTCATTGGCCGACTTCCCAACTTAAACACGCAAAGTAAAATTATGCTATATAAGGCCATATTAAAACCTGTTTGGACCTATGGAATCTAATTATGGGGAATAGCAAGTAATTTCAACATAGAAATTCTTCAACGATTTCAATCGAAAACTCTAAGATCCTTAATAGATGCACCTTAATACGTTACTAACGAAACAATATATCGCGATCTGAAGATACCCACAGTTAAAGACGAAATATCCAAATTCAGTAATACATATAACATAAGAATTAACAACCACCAAATCCTTCTAGTTACTCAATTACTTGACACGACGGATCAGATCCGCGGGCCAAAGAGACATTACCCTTTACATTTAAGCATCAGATTCAACTAGAATCAAACATACGATAAACACTTATTAAACACGACATAGTACCACGCCAGAAAAATTTACTTATAATTCTCAATAAGAATTGATCGTAAAATTCTTCGAAATAAGAAAAAAAAATCTACAAAAAGATAATAAAACCAATTTTGACGTACGGAAAACGGCTGTGGGGGATAGCAGCTATGGGCAACCTAAATAAACTAGAGTGGCTACAATCGAAGATACTGAGAACAATAGTCAGCGTCCCATGGTATGTCAGAAACGAGGATATACGCAAAGACTTAAAAATACCAATGGTGAAAGAAGAAATCAGCAGGTATGTAGAAAAATACAAGGAAAGAACGCCAACACATACAAACCAGCTGCCTGCTGAAGTGAGCAAAACTCTGGTAGAAAGGAGACTAAAAAGAAAACATCCCACTGACCACACTAAAAGAATAAAATAGTCAATCTCCAAAATGGTATTCTGCTGGGGGTAGCCATCCAAATGTTATTTAGCAATCAAGTTAGAAAACCTTACCAACTGTCCAGCTGGACAAATTCTAAAGTACAAATTAAATAATAAAAAAGAACATCTGCAGTTAGGTTTGTGATTATTAAATAAAAAAATCATGCGTAAGTAGAAACTAATGTTCAGCGAATGCATTCGCATATTAATGTGATTCGTGAGTATGTTGACGCTCTTTCCGTTATTTTTTTCTGTTGTTCGCACGAGATAATAGAATGATTATATATAATTGCGCTTCTGCCCGCCTTTCGGCCTCTTATTGCTCGCTTTCCGCCAGTTTGCCATTTTCCATGCTCTACCCGCACGTTCAATGTTGCGCTCGCTAAGATTTGTCATTCATAAAATTTATTAAAAAATTGCGAAACTGAGCAACACACACCGTAATATTTAATACATATGTAAATTGTACAGCCTGTGCAAAGACTGAGTGTAAAGAGAACCTATCGTATCGTAATTTTACTCTTTCGGATTGGTGAAGATTTGTAAAAAATAACTTGTTCAAAAACGATCTTGACGATGAAATTCGAGGTATAACATTTTTATTGCTATGTACTCTAGTCATCACGAGAAACAAGTGTCTCAAAAGAATCATGGGTCGCAAATGACCTCTTCTCAGGGGAAAAAAATGTTCAAAGTCATATTTACATTTACTTTTTCTAAGAAAAATAACCTACTATCCATAAAGCAGCAGAAAATTGTAGGTATATCAGTTTACAGGGATAAGACATTTACATGTAGAAAAAAGGTTAATCAACTGTACGATTTTCAGTGACTAAGTGAACTTGGTGAGCAAGAATTTAATATTGCGACGTTTAAATCCGTATCAAAGGTCAAATTGGCTGTGCATTCCTAAAGAAGAACAGATTAATTATCGCCTTTATTCATGCATACTCGCTAAAGTGTTTACATAAAATATTTTAATCAATTATCGGCGAATACCGGACAAAACTTACAATTTTCTCAAATTAATCGTGTTTGCGCACCTCAAACA
>JACXIL010005292.1:0-13601 GCA_014737365.1 Bombus soroeensis
TCAGGGAAGTCTTCAATCATTCAACATCAGCCTTGATATCCCTAGAAACAAATGAAGATATAGAAGCAGCCACGGAATATTTAAACACCAGCATAATAAACGCGATCCGTTCTTCCACTCCTACTAAAAGTCTTGCTAATGAACATGAATGCGCCCATTACATAATAAAAAGATCATAGGAAAACACAGACTTAAAAGACTATGGCAAAGTCATAGAACACCTGACGACAAGCGTAAGCTAAATAATGCAACGAGAAAACTAAGATCCTTAAAAATGATAAAAATGACTGTTTTCAAAAATATCTTGCTAATCTGTCTCCCACAGCTGAATCCAACTACTCACTATGAAAGAAAACTCACTCGTCCTCCGCAAATAATCCCTCCAATTCGCTGTCCGCAAGGTGGATGGGCGCGTAGCCCTATACAAAGAGTCAACTTGTTTGCAAATCACATAACTATTGTTTTCAAACTGTATTCCTCCACTATTGGCGCGGAAATAACTGAATACTTGCACTCTCCCTTCCAGATGTCCCCTCCTATTGAGCCTTCCTCATTTCTGGAAGTTATAGAGTAAATTCATTGTCCACCTCTTAAAATCAGCCAAGATTTAGGAAAGAAAAAATATTGCTCTGCGGTATTCCTGGACATTCAGCAGGTGTTTAACAAAGTGTGACGTGAAGAACTTTTGTTCAATCTAAAGAAAATCCTACCACACACCTACTACTCCATCTTAAAATCATATCTTACCAATAGGTTGTTTCTGATTAAATATTTAGACGCTATTTCCGCAACATTTTATAACCACTATTTTAACAGAAATAGGGGATCGATTAGTTCGTGGCGTCGATTGTTTAATCGTAACGGGAATTTACGACTCTATCTCGCGATCGCGTCTCTCCGCGAACGGTCGAAACAAAGATTAACAATTGATAATTTACGTATTTTATACCCAATGAATTATATTTACTTATTTTCCCTAAAATCGAAACAATGTAATGCACATATAGAATTTATTCCATTATTTCGATTTATATTTTCATAAAGAATCAGTTGTTACTTGTAATTAATTTCTCTAGTTTCCTAATATCCTTTCTTGATTTTAGTTGGTTGGCTGCGACTCAGTTTGAAGCAACTTATGCGAGACAGGCTTTCCCTTGCTTCGATGAACCAGCTTTCAAAGCAAAGTTTGTAATAAACATGGAAAGACCTAAGGATTATAAGGTTCTGAGTAATATGCCTAGAAATTCGCTAATTCCACTGATGTAAGTATGCACATAAAAATATAAACATCATGATTATTTAAAAAAAAAATAGGAGCAATAATGTACTTTAGAAAAGCAAATATTAAGTCAGAGTCATTTATATACAATAATACCATTATGATTTATTAACACAAAAAATTATAAAATTCTAATATTTTCAACAATGAAAAATTATAAATTAGTTTTATTTTTATGCATCTACATAGTTGTATACTTCTGCAAATCTATACTGTCCTATATTTTTTATGTAAATATACATATGCTACGTTGCTAACTACGAATTACGCACCACACAGTGCAAACACTTAATACGCATTATGTTTTTTTTTTTTTAATACAAACATAAAGACAGTTTTGGTAATGTGAGATTGAATGAAAGTGTAGTGAATTTTAAAGCTATTTTCCTGTAAAATAACAGGAAATATGATGTAATAAAATATCACGTTCTCTTTTGTACTGTTTTATTTTGCCCGATTAAACATTATAGATTAACGTAGTCTTAACGCAACATCTAATTTCCAATCTTTTTCAGTCAATTTACATTACCGAGTATTTCTTTAACAGTGTAATTATAACAAGGAGTTCAAAGGAGTTTTCCATACCTTTTTCATCATTTTCTTCTTTCACTTACCGCTTAAAATCATATGAAGCTTTGTAGAAATCGATGCATTTATAATAGCACGTTATGATTTTTTTAAATCATACAAATGTTGTTTATATACAACAGCTCATAGAAGTACATAAAATTTTACGGCTATCTTAAATATATGGATGAAATTTAAACCTAAAAATGTATATAGAAGTTATGAGATATTTGCTGTAAACGTATATTTAATAAAAAATTACAATTCATCATGAATAGCCTTGATACATAATAATGGATAAGTGATAGTTTAGATATTTTTGTGGTTTTTGCGAAATACATATATACTTATACCAAATATCTTGTAATTTATAATAACAGATTCGTTTTAAACTTTCCCAATATAATCATGATAGTCGGGTTACATCACAATACTAATAAGAATGACTCATATAAGACGCATAGTACATATTCATCAAAGGTGTTTACACGTGTCCTTTACTTGCGTGAACCACTGTATATCTCTGATTTGTGAATGAGCTTCTGTAAAGTATCTGCTATTCCAATACATTTTTGATATCTAGATGAAACAATCTGTATATTACTTCACGTTTCTAAATATTCGTTTAAGTAACACATTATTCCTCTACTTGGGTTAATGGGTTAATAGATATATATTTGTTATAGCAGGAACATTTCATGAAAATGTAATATATACATTCTAACTTGTACTTTCAGTACATCCGATCGTGTTGTAGAAACTTTTAAAGAAACAGTCAGTATGTCAACATACCTGGTGGCATTTGTAGTCAGCGATTTTGATCCTATGATAAATGCATATTTAGGCGTAAACATATGGGGTAGACCCAATATTGCTCAGAAAGGCTATTTAGCGCAAATCGCAGCAAGGAGAATCCTTGATTATCTTCAGATGGAAACAAACCATGAATATACCTTGCCAAAATTGGATTTAGTCGGAATTCCAGATTTCTCAATGGGTGCTATGGAAAATTGGGGCCTTGCTACATTCAGGTAAATTGTATTGAGTTATTTTAAGAGAATCTGTATCTAAATTAATCATTTATGAAGGGTTCATTTTGTTCAATTTCTAACTGATTCATAAATCAATATAAAGGAATTCATTCAATTCTTTGGTTTAGTGGGTATCAACTTGATCTTATTATCATTAGGCAAGGTACATTTAATGAAATGTGTAAATTACTTTCACAGAGAGTACGGACTCTTTTATGACAAGAAAGTAACATCAGCTAAACATAGGGTCTATATAATTACTATAATTGCTCACGAGATCGCGCACATGATGTATGGAAATCTGGTCACCTGCGATTGGTGGGAACACTTATGGTTGAACGAGGGTTTCGCCGAATATATGCAATGGCGTCTTGCTGAAATGGTAAGCCTTTATTGAACATGTTAGATCCCTTGGACCGTAATAAACGTTGGACATTCATATACGCTGCTATGAATGTTTCTGGTCTGTTGAATATTATGTGGTTCGGGGGTGTGTTATTTTTTTTATGCAAGGTGAGTTATAAATGTTTCAGGGGATGAATCTATACATTAAAATATGTAGAAAACGATATATGAATATATGTCTTACGTAGTTTTCGAGTTATAGATGATACTTCACTCCCTGACTTATGGGCATGCATTTATACATCATCCTGTATATAGTTAAAGTGTCAGTTTTTTTTTTTATAATTATGCCAATATTCAACATATCAACGTGTTACACTGTTTCATTTTAGATCATAGTTGCATTTGTAAGATCACAACGGTAAAATTTGTTGTTAAAAAGGTAGTCTTTCAGTTTATAATATGAAGTAACTATTTCTTTTAACTATTATATTATATTCTTTATTCATTTTATTGAACACGAAAGTATCTGTGCGTTTTTGGAAATCTTTGTCTCTACATCACTCACACTTCATGTCTCAGTTTGAGATTATCAAATTGAATCAAACGACAATAAAATTTTAGCTGCTATTAGCAATTTAATTGCACTCTTTTTTTAATAGCCTGCATAATGAAACAAGCAACCAATATTTCTATACTAATTTCGGAGGCGATCTATTCTACATTTTTTTCTTTTTTTTTTATTTTTTGGTACAATAAACCCGTAGATAAAGTAAATAATTTAATTAAGATATATTCTTTAAACCAAAGATATGGCATGTTCTACTAAAAAATATGACAGTTACAAAATTCATTACAGTTCGAATCAGACTTTGGTTACGACGACTTATTTGTGGTTGATGAACTACAGCCAGCAATGGAAGAAGATGCCTTGCTGTCAACGCATCCCATGAATAATGCAGTTACTACACCTGACGAAATCGAAAAAATTTTTGACGCCATTACTTATGGAAAATGTAAGTAATTGTGAGATTTTTATAGTTTAGAATATGATGAATTGGTAACCAGATATCTTTCAAATACTCTCAAGGAATTCTTAATCGATATAATATATTGATCTCTGTCAAATGATTCACGAAATGGTTTATCTAAAGTAACTGCTATATTCATATAATATAGGATACCCATGCAGAACGGTATACTTAAGTTTTTAAGTTTCTAACTTCTTACTCTACGAAAAATTATATAATTAAAACCGTATTTATTACATTAAATGTCCACATAATAAATATAAAATAAGAGAAATTGAATCCAAAATCCAAACAAAGTACTCGAATTAATAATGAAACCAGATCAGACCTGGACGGGTTAACAGCGATAATATTGAAAATCGTCAAGTTCCTTCGGTTCATAGCCCGTCCAAGTGTCATATATCCACCTACCACATCGTGTACACCATACATAATTTTCATTTAAGTGAATTACATCATATTTCAAATAATATATACTCGAAAGTCGTTTTTATGACTATTTCTCTCAGGTCCGTCTGTTTTGATTATCTTTTTATTTTAATTAAATTAAATAAAAATAGGTAATTTGAATTACTTACTAATGAAGATAAGCATGGCATACAGTTTTACTTTGGTGCGCAGTTTTGCATAGATCCCTCTAACAGTACTGCGCAAAAGTCATGTAAATTGTACTTTTGAAATAAACTTTCAAACAAGAAAAATTGAATGGCCTCGAAAAGAGCACAATCATCGTACTACGGGCATAGCTCTTGTAGGTTAAGGGGTTAATTCGTCTTTCTCCCTTAGCATCCCTTTTTTTTTCCCCTTAGCCCCAACACGCACGTATTCCGCAACCGTTTGTGGACAGGGTCACGTAGGCCTTTTTTCCGCGTAACTATCCGATTGAAGGACCGACGATACATTGATGGGCCTGTCGGCTCTTAGGCTTTCTCGCGACATTGTTTATGGTTCATCCGATACCTCTTAGGCCTTTCGTTCACGATACTACATTGATAACAATTCATTAATTTTGCTTTGTCCAGAAAATAAATATTTTATCGTTGAATCACCTTCTGTAAATAAAAATGTATTCATTGCTTAATATAATATCTACCGAACATTGTCTGCAACCATTACTAATTATCTTTTATTACAAAAAAATTCAATTTCATTTACTTCAACCGTATTCCTAAGAATTAACATTTTATTATTAAAAGTAAATATTTTTATAGCGGCTAGTGTCATACGAATGATACAAAAATCACTGAAACCAGAAACCTTCAAAGAAGCTATGTACTTGTATTTGGACCGACATAAATACCGTACTGCAACTCCAGACGATCTTTGGAAAGCTTTCGATGATGCGATGATAAAAACAAATGATTTACACTGCTGGTTGAATATGTCAAATTTCATGTCTGGTTGGACTAATACAAGAGGATATCCGGTTGTCTCTGCGATATCGGAAGAACATGCTATAATATTGTCTCAGGTATGCATTAAGATCCAGTACAATGGAACTTCATAATATAAACTCCATTTGCATAACGAAATTTTAGTAATGCCTGAACTTTAGTGAAGCTCCTATAAGTATATTATCTAAACTACCGCTGAGCGTCAATCCACTTATATGGACGAAAATGTAAACAATTCCTACTGCACGCATTACGTGACATACTCTTATGCTTCACAGTCGACAGAAGTTGAGTAATTATTTACAGAAGAGTACTCCCTGCCGATTTCGATAACCTTGAAATTGTTGGGAACATGATCCTAAACAACTTTCTCTTATACAGGGTGTTCGGCTGCAGACTTCAGGAAATTTAAGGGCTGATTCTTGAAGCCGAAATAAGACGAAAATCAAGAGTAAAAAGATTGTGCTTTTAGCTTTGTTTTTTAGTTACTGATAATGTTTTTAAAAAGAACACTTCAGATATTGTGGCTGTCCGTAACTAATATCAAGAAAATTATACAAGGAAATGAAAGCATCAGTCACGTAGGAGACACAAGAAATCACGAAATTGTCACATCACCGGTGTTCGTATTTCGAACGTTTCACAAGGTAAAACATTTGGACTTTAGATATGATAGTAAAATTTTATTGTACGAATCCAACAGAGTAACGGTTCAGAATGTTATAACAAACAGGTGTTGAGTGCTGATTTGGGAAGGTTCTTATACTAAGGTTTGATCTCTCTAGAGGGGTTATCGTCGGATGTCTATCAGATGCGGCTATTCTGTTACTATCTGGTTATTGTTTCGATGGCTGTGGCATGCAGGATGTTTTGTCTACCCTGTTACTGTTTCTGAGCGTGTGACATCAGCGTAGAATATCGTAAATTTTTTTTCTGTAGGAACTCTTCACTATTACCTTGTTACGTAACATGTTTTAGCGATTTTAGAAATTTGATAAGAGGGTAAAATAGTCGTAGAAGGATAGAATCATTTCGAGAGCTAAAGAGAAACGTTATGAAAATTGTATGAACATAAAGTTAGAGTTATTTCTAGATTTAGTATAGGTTTAAGTTATTCTACTGTATATTCTTTTAGTCCTTTCCATTTTTAGATCTTTGAGCATTTTTATTCCCTTTATTTTTGTATTCTTTATTATCTTTTTAATCTTTTTTATTTAGTTTCAACGCAAGTGATTTGAGTGTGTAGTATGTGTAGTGTGTACAGTGCGTGTTGTATATATCGTGTTTACTGTGTACTTTGTTGCCAAGAAAACAGGGGCTACATTGAACATTTACTGTAATATAAAATGCCTAGAATGCCATTTTCGTTATGACTTTTCTGTGAACAGTCTCGACACTCGCAATGCGTGTGTGATTTTTCAATGACACCCGCGGATCGGATGATGTATGAATTCAAATACAATCTTCTTCCCTTCGATTTGTACGAGATATGCTACTGCTCATGTATCGTTCGATTTAAGGATATCTACGCACCCGACTGCTCAGGTTAACTTACTTTCGTTCGCGTAAGATTTGCTCGCACACAGGGATATTTTGACTGATTTTTAATTGCCAATAACTAAAAAACAAAGCCGAATACGCAATTTTTGTATTCTTGGTTTTTATTTTAGCTTCAAAAATCAGCTCTTAAATTTTGTACACCTGTAGCCGAACACCCTGTATGTTATCAGGAAAGTTGTTTAGAATCATTCCCGTATCTCAAGGACATCAAAATCGGCGGGGAGTATTCACCTGTAAATAATTATTGAAGTTTGCAACATTATTATGTATTTAAGACCAAGTGTTTCTTGGAATCTTCTTATATAAACATGAACTCTTATTGTAATAATGGCAGAGAGACATAGGTGGGTTCCTATTATATGAACGACTTGGTTATATAAATCAATTGGTCTTCCAGCAAGTGCATACAAACGTAGTTGTACTTTATTAGACAACTTTTCATAAATATTAAGGCATTTCGAATCTTAAGTAAACTTCCTCCACTGGTACTTCTTATTCGTTAACATCTTTTTCTGCTCTCGCAATTATCATCTCCATTTCTTTTTCTATCGCTTTCGCCCGCTCTAATTTACAAACTACCTTTAGATCCTTATCTACAAATTTCCCTATTTCTTCTTTTATTTCTTTGTTATCTCTTTCATCTATATTTATTTCCTTTATTATGTTGCTCTTTCTTTCCCTACTGTTTTGTATTTCTATCACTCTCCCCATATCTTTTTCTTTGCTTGTTTTGCTCTATTAATTGCTTCCTCCTGTATTCTTTTTCCCATATTTTTTATTATCTTAGAATCTTCATCTTCCTTTTCTTCTTTTAACATTCTTAGCATTGTTTCTACTGCCTTTTCCATGGAACCAATTCTTCCACGTAATTGTCCTTTCTCATTTCCACTAACAGTAACGTGATCTCTTTTTCTTTTGTTCCTTCACCCCTCTCGCATTCCTTTCCTTTTGCTCCCACACTTCTTTTTTCTTGATCTTCTCATATTTCCTCTCCTCTCTCCCTTCACCCGTCTATCTCCGTTAAATATTTCTTAATTCCCCTCTTTTCTACCGTTATTTTCTGTCCTATTCTGACCCGATTTTTCTCTTTACTGTTCCCTCCTTATCGACCTCCTGTTCTCTTCCTACGGCCATCTGATCCCTTTTTACCAACCTTGTTCCTTACCTTCCTGCCGTATCTTCACCTTTTTTCACATCTAACCTTCCTCCTACACTTTTTCCTTTTCTGCTATTTCTATCTCTTATTTCTATCTCTTTAACTCTATTCTCACTTTCACGTCCTTTACTTTTAATCTATCTAACAATACCTTAAATACACTTCATATGCTCGCACTTGAATTGACGCTCACTACCCACTTTGAGGTAATAATAGAATATAACATTATAATTTCATTAATTGTTTGCATAATACAATTAATCCTTGTCTTATGTACGTTTGTCGCATATATAAAGTAAATATAAAGTATAAAGTAAAGTTATTTAAGACATACTAACAATAAGTAACTTGCCTTGTAAATGAACAAATTCAGTCATGAATAATTTTTAAGCGATTTACATTTGAAAACAAACTATATATTATTACTAGTACCGCTATATTTATAGGATCATTATCAGAAATATTAGAAATTGATAAATTTATTGATAAATGGATTTATTTACAGTGGATTAAACAGGAAACAATGGTTATTTAACGTGAACTTAATGCAGTAATGTGATATAACTAAGACATCTAAATTGATAATTCACAACTCATAACTTTCTCTCGACTCGAAACTAACTCTTTCTCGCTTACGCTTTCTCGCAACACTGTTCATATTTCGTCGGGTATTTCTTAGACAATCTTTCCACGATACTACATATCGTTATTAGTATAGCATTGTATTGTATATTGTTATTAGTACCGTGATAAGCCAAACATTCTACGAGGATATAACTTCTAGGTACTCATCAAAAAGTAAGAAGTTTGTTCAAATACTGTTAATATTCTCAGTTGTAAAATTAACATAATTCAGTAACACGTGCATATTACCTAATTTTTAGAAATTATTTTGTTATTAATATCTCTTCGTTGACTCAAATGATCCTATCATAAAGTTATTTGAATTATTTTTTCATTTTTGATATTTTCTTGCTGGGCATAAAATATATTATATATAGACAGTTTGAGGTTAAATAGCTTCGCTGGAATATTTTCTTACGGATTTTGTTGAAAAATTATGCCTTAATCTGCTTCACTCCTGCACATGAAATTATTTCATTCCATATCTATTAGCTATTTAAAATCAATAAAATAATTATACTTATAATATACTAATTAAAATACATTCTCTTAGAATTATGAAAATATTCACATACTTTTGAGCGATAGTGCCACTTATAGTAATTCACGATGTGATAAATATTTTTTGTTAAAAAAAATTGGCGTACATCGCACAAAAATAAAAGACGCTGAAGTACCTTTTTTGCTTTCTTGGAGAAAGACAAACGTGGACAAAGGTTTTTGTTATGAGCTTTTTTATATACTGCATATGAATTCCTGAGTAACTAGTAGGTACTAAAGATCAAATACCTTTTGGAAATAATTTTTGCAGAAAAATTTCTTTACACCAGAAATTTTCGAGGAATTCTGGATACCCATTACGATGACAACCGCTTCTAAACTGAATTTTTCGGTTACTACGGCCGATACTTGGTTACAAGGATCTCCAATAACCATTCCATACAATTCTCAGGAAGAATGGTTTATTTTGAATATTCAGCAGAGTGGTTACTATCGAGTGAATTATGATACTAAATCATGGAATCATCTGATCAACGCCCTAAAGAACGCTAATCATACACTGATACATGTGACCAATCGAGCTCAAATTATCGATGACCTCTTGAATCTGGCTCGAGCTGATTGGATCACCTATGACCTCGCGTTGAATGGGACAACCTATCTGTTAAAAGAACAAGATTATATACCTTGGAAGGCATTTTTCACTGGAATGAATTTCCTTCTGCAACGATATCAAGGAAATCATGGAGAAGATATGCTGAAAGAGTACATTAGGCTATTGACAGCTGACCGATTTGAAAAGCTTGACTTCGAAGACAATAATGACGAAGAATTCCACATGGATCAATTGAACAAAGATTTGATCCTATCCTGGATGTGCAAACTGAATCATACAGAGTGTGTGAATAAGTCTATCCACCTGTTCGCCAAGTGGCGCGAAAATGATACATATACGTAAGATTTATTCTTATTATATGACAGATTATTTTTATTTTTATCATATAGTGAGAGACAACAATATCCGTACAATCGAAATGTAGAAATAAAAGAAGAAATATTATTTTATTACTATATATATAATAAATAAATAAATATATTTATTTATAATAAATGTAATAAATATAAATAAATATATATATATATGTATATTATTATATATATAATATTATATATATTATATATATTATTATATATATTATATATATAATATTATATATATATATTTATTTATTTGTTTATGCTCATATTTTTAAAAATCTGATCACGAGATGATAAATTCTTCTTTTATCATTATATGAAAAAGTTACATTATCTATTATCTGACGTTTGTGAATCTTGAAGTTTTCACGGCTTGGATTGTTACTATTCATACCGTTACACTTAGCAGCGATACATTTGACACTGCTTTCTCTAACAGTGTTTAAAGCTTCCGAAAAAAAGCCATGTGCAGAAAGAAAAGATGACAGCTTGAAATAGTGTTAGAGGAAGGAATGTTAAAAGTATTCAGTGCTAAGAGTGACAGTGTGGATAATATCCGATATTTATTATTATGGGACGAAAATAATTATTAACTTGTAAAACATAATGTTTGCATTATAGTTATTTTGTTTCTCTTCTTTATTTTTCTCCTTTTCGACGAATACACATCTACCTGCAATCTAGTACATATAGATAATTCTCATTCTTTTTTCAAAATTTTGTTCTTGTTATTTCTAAATCTTAAATATATGAATTAATAATGTTTTTATCTTTCAATGTATTCAATCAATAGGCTATTACGATATTTGAATGACGACTGAATGACGACATCTGAGTGATATCATTATATTAAAGACCACCTTAGTCGATAAATAATTAGACACTGTGTCCCACGACTCAATAGCCAAACTTCGTGCATGTATAAATGTATACTGTATAAATGGATATAATCAAATAAAAGTATTTATATAAGCGTAGGCCATGTAAAGGTTCATTGAAAAATTATAATATGAATACAAAATAGGATCATATATTGATCACACGCGTTCAAATCAGAAGCCATACCAATACTTCTAATTAAAAAGATAATTAACCTTTAAATTTTTATACAAATAATTAATTTGTAGAATGAATATCTCAATTGGGCATTGTAATAGATTTAGCAAAATTTGATAAAAAAATTGTAACAAATAGATTTTAACATTTCAATAACATTATAAAATTAGATTTAAAAAAATATATATCTATATTATAGGAAATTAAAGCAGTGTATTAACAATGTATAATATCGAAGAGAAGCTGTACTAAATATAGACTCTACAATTATTTATTATTCTTATAAGAAATATTTTAAAAGTCGTAAAATTCTGCACTTATTTCTGCTATTTTTTAATGTTTATTTGAATTTCTTTCTAGAGAATTTCTAGAAATTTCACAGAATACAGTACATAGTTTGATAAGTATTGTTTTATATATGCGATTATACAATACTTCGTGTTGATGAAATTCGTTTATCGACTTCTGGACGTGTTAAAATGATATAAAATATCTTATGTGCATTAACATCATTTTTAATATATTTTTAGGATTTATCACTATAAATCTAGATTGTCAAATAAGCTAGGTTATAGATTATAAAGTATACATTATAAAATAAATTAATATATAGAAACTATTTAATTACATTGGTAAAAAAATAGGGAAAGCTATTTCATTCGGGATATAACTTTCAGAATTTTACCAAATGCCAGGACAGCTGTTTATTGTACAGCCATAAGAAGTGGATCTCTAGCAGAGTGGGAATTCCTATGGGATCAATATTTGAAGACAAACTTTGCTTCGGAGAAGAAAATCATATTAGAGGCACTAGGTTGCTCCATGGACAAAGAAGTATTGAACTCGTAAGTTTAAAGAATACTATATGAAAAATTATTACACAAAAAAACTACATAAAGCTTAATTCAGCAAAGATTATAATACATATACATATAATTCAATGGAAAAATAGCTACAAGCCTCTCATATCAAAATTATAAAATAATTTATCTGACTATTCTTAAACAAATCGTAAGTTAACGAAAGGAATGATATAACTTATGTTATCTGAATATATTAAAAAATGTGATAAGTTCATTCGCCTTTCGATATTATTTGCATTTGGAAGAATATTGTAAAAATGTTGTCTATGTTAGCGGCAGTATACAAACATATAACAACTAGTATGCATAAATACTGCTTATGCAGCAATTCATAAAAGTTTAAATATTATGGAAAATTTTAATGAATATATTATCCATATTATACGAAGCGTTCTGAGATTTCATTACTACTGTAGACATGATTGCTCTCATGATCGTATTGATGGAATTTGGAACGAATTGGAAATTGTAGATAATATGTTAAATTTGTTGTCATAGATATAATTATGGTGATATCATGTAACGTAATTATTAATATTTATTACCTAGAAAAAATTGAAAGTATTTTATGTAGCTGACACCAGAATTGTAGGATATCTTGACGAAATTATATTCTAAATCGCACATTTTCAAATTTTCACACTTTATCACACTATCAAAGGGTTAAAATGGCATGAAATAGATATAACATATAATTTCAAAATGTTTTATATAACATACGCATATGAAATAAACAGCTAAATTCCAGTTGAGTTTTGAGGCTATTTGTTTACGTCATCATACACGTGAATGTGAATAATGATACATGAGGTAAGGAACTATTAGCCTTTTTTATTTGTGCTGTATTTATAAAATCAAGGCTGTTCATCTACGTCATCGAACACAAGGCTGTGTTCAAATGAAAAGTCTAGACACAATTCTGAACTGGTGGGACAAGCCAGATTTCAGTATATGATCTGAGTATGATACGAGAATATGATTTGAGTATAAAAAGTTTATAATTTTTGGTAGTATAGTAACAAAGTACTTGATCTAATTTTTACTATTCATCAAATAATATATGATTTACAATTTGTATTAAAAATATAAATATGTATATAATTTACAAATATACGAATTGTAAAACACCTAAATTTGTGTTATTTAGTAAATTATTTAATAAATGCTTTTGTGTGATTAAAAATTCATACTGTATACATATTTTACAAAATTAATA
>JACXIL010005293.1:0-13701 GCA_014737365.1 Bombus soroeensis
CCAGGCTCAATGGACAGTGAAGCTGGAGTATTTAGTAGTACATTCGATATATCTGGTACTCATATAATTATAAGATAGGCAGACAAAACAGTAAAAGTATATAAGTATGATACTGCTGTAAGAAAATTATTTTTTAAATATTATCGTGCCAATAATTAATATAATAAGATACAATTTCTTTTTTATTATTATTTTTAGACTAAAGAGAGCAAAGAAAATATTAAGCATTTTTATATGTATAACACATATTGATTTTAAATTTCCTTTCAGTTATAATTTGTAGTGAAAACCAGATTGGCAAAACATGTTTGTGTTTTATAGTTCTTCATTCAAGTCAAATTCTTCTTCAGGAAAATCTCCTACTTTCACATGTATTGGTTTTACAA
This sequence comes from Bombus soroeensis, assembly GCA_014737365.1. Classification (NCBI taxonomy): domain Eukaryota; kingdom Metazoa; phylum Arthropoda; class Insecta; order Hymenoptera; family Apidae; genus Bombus; species Bombus soroeensis. The sequence continues at coordinate 387 of JACXIL010005293.1, forward strand.
ACCCACCATATTTTGGTAAACATTCGAAATAGCTTTTTCCGTTGACACTATAACAGTAAAATATGCAAGAAATTAAAAATAAACTGCATAATGATAAAAAATAGCAAACATAAAATAATAATGATCTTACGTTCCATCATTTTTACCAAGTGGTTCATCATATTTTACTCCAATCCACCAACCTTCTTTAAACTCTGTTTTACCTACAGACAAATCATAAACAAAGATGATATAATCAAGCAATAAATTTAAACAGGAGTAGCTATACTTACCAACATACATTATTGTAGCTCTTCGTTTTGGTTGATTTGGTACACAAACTTCACAACGATCACCAACTTTACATAACTGTGCAGCTGCTATTTCTACTTCTTCCTCTTGCTTCTTTTCTTCTGCTCTTCTTTTCATTTCTTCCTCATTATATTTTCCTAGTTTATTTTTCTCCAAGAATGCTTTTACAGTATCTAAAACATTAGAAATTTAACATTTAGTACAAATATAGGAAATAGTCTATGCAACTTTTTCAGATCATAACTCTGTTATCAGTGCAATTAGAGAAAGAGGTCTAGGGATAAATGGCTAAAAAAGTATTACATTTACAGGAGTATATTTTTTTTATAAGTGCAATTGTGCATGTGCATTCAATAATTACATTACTTTGTAAAATAGGAATGCATATTTTTGGATGGATTAAATTCTTTCTGTAATTTACATTTATATAATTATAATTTGGATATTATCAATTATTTTACCTGATCTTTTAGCATATTCTTCTTCAGATATTTCAAATTTCTCTACATTATTTAAATTATCCTCAGTACGAGAAAAATTATCTATCACCTAAAATTTTTATATGTATGATACCATTGCAATTGAAAAGAATTTTTATGCTATGTTACTATGTTTATATTATAAGTGTATTTTACATGTATTCGCATTCCATCGTCAATAGGATATGATCCTAATAAACGTTGACCATCATCTAATATGCAAATTAATTTGTCATTTTTGTCATATACTTCAATTTTCATTGTTGTTGGATTACCACCAGTAAGAAGTTCCAATTTTCCCTTTAATATAATTAAAATAAGAATAAAAATAAAAATAAGAATAAGAATAATAGCATATATCAAACAATAATATACAGAAACTATTACAATAAACTCTTACTTTAAATTCATCAATTGTTATTCCTTTTTGAAATCGCCGTTCTATGCAATATGAGTTGTGACCAGAGTTAGTAATGGATAAATTTACAAAATCTGATGTTATTACGTTATAAACACTCATGTTTTTGTGATAGAAAGGAATGTATCACAGTATAATCAAATCAACTTGCAAGCAGCAAACTTTATATGGGTTATGTATATTATGGTACCGAAATTAAGACTTCATAAAATGATTCATTTATTTAATAATGACAATTGCAAAATCTAATAACAAATGGAATATTATTTTCTATACTTTTTATGTTATGAATGTATTAAATAATAAATTCTGAATAAAACGACTGAGACACTTCTTCATAATATGTATATATATATGGATAAACAGTATAGTTTGACAGATCGTCAAATCAATAGTTTGATGTTTCAACTACGAGTTTCATCTTATGTGTAAATATCAAAATGAAATTTTTATTACAAAATATTTCAGAAAGTTTTAATTACACGTTTAGTATAGACGAAAATTAAGTGATCCTTTAACTTTTTTGATCCGAATTTATATACAGTGAACAAAATCCCTAAATAGCAATATTGTTTTAGGTAAAAAACATTAAACATAATTAAAAGATGATTGTGAAATGATTAAAGAATAATAAGAAATAAAAAAGCAATATTAAGAATTAAAAAGATTGTTTTATTTTTATTATAAACTAAATGTAATATTTTAACATATGGCAGTGTAATAAAATTTACAGTTTATTAAATTAGAGAAAAACAAAAGTTATAATGTTAGTAACTCTGATGTTGAAAAGTTAAGTAACTAGTATCTATCTACTAGTATTATCTTTATATTTTGTGACTTCAAATATTCGATTTTTTATATTATAGATTACTTTTTGTTCAATATAAGATGTAAGATTACATAGGAATGATTTAAAGTATGTGGTACGCACACACTCCGCAGGTAAGAATGGCGCTTTTGTCAAGTGAGCTGCCACGTAATGTTGTGTGTCGCGTCAACGAGGTATCGGGTACGTCTCTTCGGTAATTAACGGCGACTTATGCTGTAAAAAGTGCAATGCACGTCTCATAGTGCAGTGAGATTTAAATTTTTCTCCATATTCGTTGTGGTAACCTCGTCAAAAAGGTATGAAACTTTCTTTATGCCATAAAAACTGAAAAAGCTCAAACTTCATAATATTTTAAATTCAATATAGCGTTTTAACCTCTTGATCTCCTTGGACTCTTAATCTTTAAAAATTAATTAATTAGATTAATCTCTCAACATTAATATTGAGATACCAGTTATCTATATCTTGTATTAAAAAATGTATGTCGCAAATTTAGTTTCTTAGATGGTACAAAATTCCGTGGTAATTGATAAACTGTATTACATTTCTACATATAAATTCGATTAAGTTATTATATGTTAAAGATGTTTTTCAAGTACTGTTTTTGATCAAATAAATATGAAAAATGTTTAACATTTTTATGCATGCACTTTGTATATAATGTAAAGTTTGTATCTGAAATTATAATTGAAAGAAAGTATTTAATCTTCTTTTTCAGTATTAAAGTTAGTCACCAAATCCAATGAGTATGCCACCAGATTCAATGAAACGATACTCAGAATCTTACCCTGATCAAATGAATCACCTAAATAATCAAATGAATATGATGCCACCACCGCAACACGGCTATAACAAATTATTAGTAAGTAATAAAAAAGATATCTTTCAATATGTTTGTGTAAATTCTAATTTTTATAACTATAACTAAACCTAAATTGAAATTTATTTTGTTCTTTTAATATTGTAACAAGTACTTTGTTATTGATATTTTGTACATTCACGTACATTGTATGCACTTTGTATATATTTATGCATTTGGATTTTTTAGTAATGCGTTTACATCTATAGTCCAAAAATGATATATGAGGTACAAACTTGTTAAACATTTTGTAATTAAAAGATGAGTATTATTATGACAATAATAATTAAAATGACAAATATAATATGGATTTATTAATTTTTAATTCACGTTTCATATACAAAAGTAGATTACAGCGTAATTATGCTATAGCCTATATTTATTTTATATTATATGATTTAAGGTGTGTGCATAACTGTAAGTAATCAAATAATTTAAATAACACGGGAAGGTTAGGTTAATACATCACTCGTTTTCAAAGTAAAAAATGAATAGGAATATTATAGAAATTTTTATTCCGTTATCTTTGAAAATATGAAAAATTAAGATTATAAGCTAATTTCAACGTCAAATATATTGGTAATAATTTTAAAGTATAGATTTTAATACAATACAAAATAAAACTGTTTGACAATACAACACAATGCATAATACAGAAACTAAACTCGTACATTACTATTAAAAAGTTAATTCAGACATGCATCTTTCACGCAATATATACATTCTAACGCAAATTTTTTCTTTTTTTATTTGTCTTCATATACATTACACAAATTATTTAGATATTTCCAAGACACGTTCGACTACGTAAACTTTAGGTGGCAACACTCTCTTTCACACGCCCTAATCTCGTTGTTAATTTCCTTAAAGAATTTTTAATTCTCGAAACTCGATCACTCGCAATAAGAAATCACACTAAATGTGTTCCTTTTGACATCTTGTATCTATACTAAGAAATATTAAAGTGGGAACGAACATTGTCATTATTCTGTACCCGTTTAAATTTTGTACGCTCTTTTTAAACGTAAATCGAACATAAGAAATACAGATATGTATATGCACATATCTATCCCATAATCATGGTAAAATCGCTAAGAGGCTTTCTACGTAAAAAAATATCAAAAATACAAAACAAAATTTTTCAAACGCTACTTCGTTTTTATTAAAATCGAGTTATATGTATTGTGGTTAGCGAACACTCCACAGAGCGAAAATGGCGCTTCTGTCAAGTAAGCTGCCACGTAATGTTGTGTTGTGTGTCGCGTCGACGACGTACTGTCGGTTCGACAATTAACGGTGAATTACACTGTAAAAGTGCAATGCACGTCTCATGTGGCAGTGAGGTCTAAATTTTTCTTCATATTCGCCGTAGTAAAGTTGTCCAAAAGGTGAGAAATGTTCTCTATGCTAGAGAAACTGAAGAAAAGTTTAGGCTTCACAGCATCTTCACATAGACATGACATTTTAACCTTTTGATTTCCCTGACCGCTTTATCTTTAAAAATCAATTAATATAATTTCAGAATATTGATATTAAGATATCAAATTTAAGTACGATATAAACGTAGTTTTTCAATTAGTAAAAGATGTAATTGTTAAGGAACATTACAATTAAATTTTATTAAATGTTATTACATTTTAAAGATGTTATTTGAATATTATTTTTAGTAAAATAAAAAAATATACGAAAAGTTTAACATTTTTATTTGTTTTCCATACCTTAAGATTATATATTCTTTTATTTCTGGTTTTATTGTTTGTCTTTTTATTTTTTAGATTTGTATTTATTGTAATTTCTTAAATCTTGTATTTTTATTGAAACAAGTTTCTGTATGTTAGTAGCCTTTTCTGTAAAGTATAAAGCTTGTATCTGAAATTATAATTAGTAAAAATCATTTCTTTCAGTATCCAAGTCAGTCACCAAATCCAATGAGTATGCCACCTGATTCAATGAATAAACGATATTCAGAACCATATCCTGATCAAATGAATCACGTAAATAGTCAAATGAACGCAATGCCTCTTTCACAGCATGGCTACAATAAAGTATGGGTATGTAAATACAAGAGCTTTTAAGTAATTTTGTTATTTTATATTTATATTATAAAAATTAGACATTAAGTATAAAATGTAAAATCTTTTAATTGATAAATGATTCTTCCTGTTCTGCTTTAACATTTTATTAATTTTGGCTCATGTAATAATAGACTTTTTAAATAATTATAATAAATTATTGTTACTTATTTATTATACATAGTATCGACTTAGGGCTTTATATCTTACTTGTATCTTGTACTATTAACTCTCATACTTCCACACTTTTTGTTCATCCTTTTTCATCTTTATTTTTATTTATATATAAACATTTTATATATTCTACCTTTTTTTTTTTTTTTTTTTTACGTGGAGGAAATCCGCACGGACGCCGCGTCGCCTCGGGGTGGGGGGGGGGAGAAGCGACGCGGTAGTGTCGGACTCCAACCGACTAAAACCTCCACGATGACCTTCCCCTGTAGCGGTCGCGGGAGGCCCAGGAACTGCAGGTAAGCGACAAACACTGGGCCTCCCCCGCAATTTTTTGGTTCCATCCATCCTTTTGAGCAAATATTTCCACCCGGGCGAGGATTCGAACTCAGGACGTATCGTCTTCCATCCCGGACCTTAACGGTCGTAGCCGCCTGCCCTCTCTTATATATTCTACCTATAGACTACTTTAAGATTTCTACATTTACATATTGTTTTCCTTAATTCCTTCCTTTGCTCTTTCTCTCTCCCTTATGTCTTTTCCCTCCCTTACCCTGTCTATCCTCTTCAGTATTTCTATTCCCTGTCCCATTTCTCCTAATATCATTTCCAGGTCTTCTTTAAATTTTGGTCTTCCTCACATACTTGTAAGTAAATGTACCTCATTGTCTTCCACTTCCTACAGATTCTGTATTTTTTTTCTTCACTCTCCTTCCAATAATCTTTTGTTTTAGTTTTGTTTCCACATCTGTAGTTTGCTAGCAGTCTTATATCTTTGTTTTTCATCCTTGTTACCAAGTATCTGCGACTGTTTCTCCATTATTTATAGTAAATTATTATTTAATGACAGATTTGAAATATAACTATACAAAAAAATTATTAAATTACTGGAAGTACTAATTTGATTTGTATGTTTTCATAATTTAATAACTGACATCAAACAAAATCATTCTTATGTATACTATTTACAATGATAATTAATGTACAGTTTGTGCCTATTTTTCTTTTAGTATGCAAATCAACCACCAAATCCAATGAGTAGTATGCCACCAGATCCAATGAATAAGCGATACTCAGAAACATATCCTGATCAAATGAATCACTTAAATAGTCAAATGAATATGATGGCTGTCACGCAACATGGCTACAATAAATTTTGGGTAAGTAATACAAGAAAGAATGTTTAAATAGTTTTACATTTTATCAATAATTATATATAATGGCTATTTGTTCTAATCATATAATAATGTTTGTCAGATAGTTATTAGTATTATCTGTTATTTTAAGGCAATTTAGCAATAATTGTATTCTTTTTATTTATTATTGCTTTTTTTTTCAGGGAATGGAAACTGTTGATCTTTTGCAATGTAGGAATGTCCTCCCAACAGAGAAAGTGGAACCACCAAAAATTAAACTTCACCAAGAGTTTTTAGACAGTGTTAATTGTAGTCCTGAGTAAGTACTTTCTACAATGATTTATTAGGCAAATTGAATTGTTAAATATAAGTAATATTTCTATTATCGTTATTTATTTAATTTATTACTCAGTTAATGAACAGTTAATCAATTTATTATGACCAAGTGGGATTAGTTAATTTTCTAATTTTACTTTTTAACGATTTTGTCCCTTTTTCAGCATTTTCCGCTGCACACTCACGAAGATTCCCGAGTCAAATATTTTACTGCAGAAATCTAGGTTGCCTTTAGGAGTTTTAATACATCCCTTCAGAGATATAAATGTAAGTAAAACATTTTTTTGTTTAATTTGAACATATAGTGTATAAATTTATTAGTAACAAAGCATTGTTGTACCTCCAGCATTTACCAGTGATACAATGCAGTACAATAGTTAGATGCCGTGCTTGCAGAACATATATTAATCCATTTGTACACTTCAATGATCCAAAAAGATGGAAATGTAATCTTTGTAGCAGAGTAAACGAATGTAAGCATAAATTTGTGTATTTTAAGTTATTTTTATTCAATTGTTATATTTCAATATTTTGTTCACTTTGTTGTTATTGTGTTAAAATATTAAATTATACATTTTCCGAAATTTATACGAATATTATCTTTATAGTACCAGACGAATTTCAGTTCGATCCCGTAACAAAATCATACGGAGATCCATCAAGAAGACCAGAAATAAAAGCTAGTACGATTGAGTTTATTGCACCTAGTGAATACATGGTAAAAAATTTGAAAAATTAATATATAATTCATTCAATTATATCGTTCATTCAAGTATTCAAATATTTGTTTGTTGATATCTTTATAAAAATGATTTATATAAAAAATTTTTTTCTTTTAATATATATTTCATAATGATAGAAATTGCATAATTATTATTGAATTATTCTTAAAACCAAAGTTGAAATTAAAAGTTGGAAATAATGTGAAATTTGGAAAAATAAATAATTAAAACAATACATATGTTTAAGCTACGTCCACCACAGCCAGCTGTGTATCTGTTTGTTTTGGACGTTTCGAGACTGGCAGTTGAGAGCGGTTACTTGACCATAGTGTGCAACGTAATTTCAGAAGAATTATCAAGGCTGCCTGGCGATAGTAGGACACAAATTGGATTTTTAGCAGTAGATTCTGCAATACACTTCTTTGGCATACCTGACAATGTATCACAACCTCAGGAAATGATCATGCTTGACATTGATGGTAAAATCATACTCATTTTACTTTTTAAATTTATTTTATTGAGTATTGAGTTATTGTATTGAGTTTGAACTATATATATTTAACTACTAACATATGTGTCTAATTGTAAGAAATCTTTATGCAGATGTGTTTCTTCCATGTCCGGAAAATCTTATTGTCAATTTAAAAGAACGAGAAGAATTAGTAAGAGATTTATTGGCTCAATTGCCCACAAAATTTCAAGGAACTCATGATACAAATAATGCTTTGGGTGCAGCGTTGCAAGCTGCGTATAAACTTATGGTACGCAAAAAGTATATTTATCCATTCAAAGAATAATTAAGTAGTTTGAATTATCTAATTTAAACAGATTCTGTAAAAGACTGTGTTATATTATCTTAAAGAATCTTTACAATAAGATCTAATATTAAAGATAAACCAATAACAATAAATGTATTACTAAGTAGAAGACAAAGAATATATAAAAAATAAGTGAAATTTTTTAACTCAATCACCAAAATCTTATTTTTTCTTATTTTAGTCACCAACTGGTGGACGCGTGACTGTCTTCCAAACTTGCTTGCCAAATATAGGTCCAGGATTATTGCAAGCAAGAGAGGACCCAAATAGTAGAGGGGGTAAAGATGTACCACATTTAAATCCAGTTACAGATTTTTATAAAAGGTTGGCGCTAGATTGCAGCGGACAGCAAATTGCAGTCGATCTATTCCTATTAAACTGTCAATACTGTGACCTAGCTACTCTTTGTATGTATTAATTTATTCTCTATATTGTTTACCAATTACTGATATTTCAATATATTATTAATGCAAAACTATTGGAGATATATCGAGTTTTTTATCATTTATGCGTAGAAATGAAGTATTTAATAAATTTATTAAACGTCTGTATAACTAAAAAAGATGGTTAAAGTTAACTGTACTAAAAAATAGAAACAATAAAAGTTAAACAAATACAAATTTTATTTTATAGCGGGTATGTGCAAATTCTCTGGAGGTTGTATATATCATCTTCCTCTATTCCGGGGCTCGAAACCACAACACGCGGAAACTCTCGATAGAATACTGAGACGTTATATTACCAGAAAGATCGGTTTTGAGGCAGTGATGAGAATACGATGTACACAAGGACTGAGCATTCATACTTTCCATGGAAATTTCTTTGTAAGGTCAACTGACCTCCTTAGTCTGCCTAATGTCAATCCGGATGCTGGTTTTGGAATGCAAATCTCTATAGAAGAAAATCTTTCAGATGTGCAAAACGTCTGTTTCCAGGCAGCTTTACTTTATACCTCAAGTAAAGGTAGATATATTTTTGTATTATTATTTAAAGGGTTTTGTTATGATAAAAGATTATAAAAATATTAAGGGATATCACGTATAGTATTTATATTATTTATCATTACTTTCATGCAACAAAAACTATTCTATTTATTTCGACTATCTTACATAAAAAGAACTACAATGTTGTGAGGTCCTGTGTTATTTACAATATTCTATCTCATTTTTGAGAATATATATTAAAATTTTATATTTTAATACACTCCTAGAACTAGAAATGACAAAATTTAAAAAATGTATTTTAGGTGAAAGAAGAATTAGGGTACACACATTGTGCCTACCGGTAGTATCTACTTTATCAGATGTTCTGCATTCCGCTGATCAACAATGCATAGTGGGCCTACTTTCTAAAATGGGTAAGATTTTTTTCTTGGTAATATACAGTTTTTTTAGATAGTATTTATAGTACTTTGTCAAATAGCACAGATATTAAAATATTAATTGTTTGTTGATTGGAATTTTCTTTACTACATTTTATGGCAAGAAAGTATATAAATATGTACAAAAAATGAGTATACTTTCAAGAACGTTATAATCTCTTTTATTGTTTATATTTTTATACTATTATATGTGTACTCATAATTTTTTTACATATTCTTTGTATAATATTTTTATTATTTATGCTTTTGTAGCTGTAGACAGATCTCAACAGTCCTCTTTATCTGATGCAAGGGACGCTCTGATAAATGTCGCCATAGATGTTTTATCAGCCTACAAATTGTCTCAATCAGTGGCCTCTGGTGGACTTCTTGCTCCAGCAAGCTTAAAACTACTGCCTCTTCATATTATTGCTCTGCTCAAATGTGTAAGCGTTATTTAAAGAACCATATTTTTTATATGATATATATTGCATGGTAAAACATACATATATGTTTTATATACATCATATATATAGTCTTAATGATTGCGCTACTGCAAAGTATTTTTCACTAATATCTTTTATGTATTGTACAAAACAATTTGAAATTCATGTCTTATAATATTAATTCTGATAATGTATAATAACCATGTGATATTTTATTTTTCATCTTTTTATAATTAAAAAGTAATAATTTTTTAGATTGCCTTCAGGTCAGGAACAAACACGAGACTTGATGACCGGGTGTTCGCAATGTGCCAGTTGAAAACTCTACCACTGTTTCAATTAATTCAAATGATTTATCCAGATCTGTATCCTGTTCACGCGCTTGAAGATCGAAATGCGAAAGATATCGATGGGAAATTATGCCCACAACCACCTAGACTGCATCTTTCTGCAGAAAAACTTGATTCTCGGGGTGCTTTCTTAATGGACATTGGTGATCGAATATTTATCTTAATCGGCAAAAATATTCATTCTTCGTTTTGTTGTAATGTTCTTGGAGTCTCTGCTTTTCCCTCGATACCGGAAGAACTTGTAAGTTCATACTTACATAATTGATCAGTAATTTAATATTTAGTTTAGACAAAACTTAGCTTTTATATATTAAATCTCCTCTTTAATATTATGTTATTATTTAATATAGGAAATAAAAGGAAAATATTTTTATTTTCAGTATGAGTTACCAGAGATTGAGACAGCAGAAAGCGGAAGGTTACGAAATTTTATATTTAGTTTGCAAGAGGAGAAACCCTATCCAGCTTCTATACAAATTATTCGGTAAGTTTCTTATTTTTAGTCGTAAAATATGTAACTCAATAGAATGTATTTAAAATGTGTAATTTTTTATTTTCAGGGATGACAGTCACTTCAGGACGCTTTTTATTGAACGATTAGTTGAAGATCGTTTTGAGAATTCTTTGAGTTATTACGAATTCTTGCAACATCTTAAGACTCAAGTGAAATAATAATAGAGGAATTTATTTTGGAGTTAAATGAATACAGAAGAAGAAACAAACAAATTTTAACACACAAGAAGTCATTGTTTATTACAGTGAAAGTGTTTAACAATCGCGAACTGTGTTCAAAAAATGCGAACCTCTTAAAAACGATTGTTTGATTGGTTAATTAGAATGAAACATCTAGAAATATAAAACACCATATATATATATGTATGTACATACATGTGTATATACATATATATAATATATACACACATTTATGTGTATATGTCCGTATATATGTATGTATATTGGTAATTATATACATGTATACATATATGTACGTATATGTTTGTAGGAATGAATGTTATTCTTGTTTTAAGAAATGTTAAAGCATTTAAATATAATTCAATTGTAATTATTATTATTATTTTATTATTATTATGATAATTATTGTTATTCGTATTAGTTGCAGTATCTTTTTACGTTCATCGGTTAAATTAACTTAAACAAATTTTGTTTTTCTAGTGTTTTTTTTATCTTAAGAATTTTTATTTATTTGATTTTACAATATTTTAAAAATTGTTTTGAGAATTCAAATTGTTCAAATTTTAGAATTCTAAATTCTTTGCTTAGTTATTTTTTCTTCACACATTTACTTATCTCCAATGAGATGCCAAATTTTGCAAACTTTCTAATTTAGTGTTGAAGCCTACATATTTTGTGAATTTGATTTTTTAATGAATCGTGTCTTGTGTGACGTATATATTTTAAATGTAATATTTTCTTCATAATAATTAGCTAGTAAAATATTTCCTCTTTGGTCGGAATGATTTTGTAAATATCGTCATATTTTGGGCAGGAATTTTACAATAAATTACGAATTATGACTTATCATCTACGTAATATAAAGCAATATAATATACATATATTTCATAAGGTATGGTGTATCCAAAACAAGAAATTCATATGCTCAAAATAAGATGAGTCTTGGTTCTTTTAATCCAACTCTGTTACTTTTTTATGATGGTAGCAGTATACTTACATTATTTTAGTTTTATAACGAGGATTGATTTCAAGTAAGGTAGTGTGTGTTGATAATTCTAATTTTTTTTCTTTTACTAACTCTTATCATTGAAATGATTGAAATAGAAAAATTAAATTATTATTCTATGTATTATATACATGTGTGTATAAAAATTGTTTGCCTCTTGTAATGCAGAGCTACAATTATTAATACGACAGAAACGTAATTTCCATAATGATCATATATCGATAATGGCCATAAAAATATTTTTAATGTCATCTTATTTTTCATGCAAGAATTTTACATCTTTGGAATATACCACCCTTTATGAAGCAATATATTATGTACAGAACGTCTCACTAAATATCATATGGCAGTACAGTTATTCTGTTATTGATCTTACAAAAAATTACATATTGATGTTGATACAATTGTTATTCTAATTACTATGTAACATTCACATTTATTCCATACAAAAAATTTGCAAATAAGAAAATTTTTGTATTCGTAAATAATTATAAATTTGTTCAATCTTTCTAAGTTATTAACTTTTTATTAATATTCTAAATTAAAACAAATTTTCTGTAAAAAAAGATAGTTATATAATCGTTTTATTAACATATTTAATGTTCAGAGAAAAATGATGTACGAGAATTTTAAATTCCGATGAAACATTACATTTCAGAATATTTAATTAAAGAAAAATAGCATTTCTCTATTCAATTATCATTAATCAAACATAACAATTATTATTAATGTAACATGTTAGTTATGCAACTGAATGATTTAGCAATTGCCAGCATATTTCTTTCTCATGATATTGATAAGAGAATGTTGCACTTATATTTAATGAGATGTACTGTGAATGAATGTACGTACGTATGTATACATGCGTGTATGATGTACGTGTATATATGTATATGTATAGGATAATCTCGAATTAACAAAGCTAATGACACATTGTTTACAAGGAAATAATTTTTTTTTACGAATTGTAGAAATGTAGAAACAAATGTGAATATAAAAAATTCATGTGAATATACATAACTCATAGAACATGATTTTAGAACAAAATGAATACATTCTATGAAATGAAAATGAAATGGGATTTCACGTTACATACAAAGACGTTGTTAATCATTCCTAAATACTTAATATTGCTTCAATTTTTATATATTACCTTAATATTTGTTTATTCGTTTAGAAAAGTAGTGGTTTTGAGCATATCAAGATCATACACAAAAGTAATTACTTTAGATAAGATATACCAGTACAAATCATAAGATGACTATACAATGAAATTTTTGCAATCTATATTTCACCTATCTTAAGCACAAAGGCCTTTTTTAAATAGTG
>JACXIL010005294.1:0-14073 GCA_014737365.1 Bombus soroeensis
CCGGTTCATAAGCCGGAGGTCGAGCGCGGCCGCCCAGTCCTGTACTGCGCGCCCCCTTCCGTTGGTCCTGCGGGAGCCCCACGCCGTAGAGTGAGCGTTGAAGTCCCCGAGCACCAGTGACGGACAGGCGCCCAAGCGCCTCGCGCAGTTCGCGAGCTCGTCCAGGAAGGAGGCGTACTCCGTCCGGTTGATGTTGGGCTACACGTAAACGGCCACCACGGCCATGTCGCCCCATTTCACGGCCACGAAGCCCCGTCCGCGCTCGATCACCGAGCAGGGGGGGGGGCTTCCCGCAGTCCCGGTCCAGAATATGGCGACCGAGCCGCTCAGGTCCCCAGCGCCCCGTGAAGCGTCGGGAATGCTGTGCGGCTCGGCCACCGCTGCCAGGCCGATCCGCCGCTCCACCAGGCTCTGGAACATTAATAGACAACAAGTCCTGAGCCCGGCGGCAGCGGTTTAAATTGCACTGCAGGAGCAGTTGCCCTCCTCTTCTTATTCCGCCCGCGTCGGGGAAGGCTCCGTTTCCATGGCCTCCTCCGGGCCGTTCTCAAGTACGTCGGTGCGTCCGACTTCCACGCCCTCTCTTCTGGCCACGTGACCCAACTCCAGGCACTTGAAGCACTGGAGTCCGCGCGCCGGGAGGACGGAAACCCTCGCCGCCGTCCAACCTATTCGGAGTTTACCTGTTACCGGGGCGTCTGCCCTTCCACCGGTGCTTCCGCTGATCTTCCTAGCCGCTGTCTACGGGCAGCGTATCCACACCGAGCCTAGGCGCCGAGGAGTGGAGCGTATAACGCCCATGTTGATTTCTACCACGCGACAGCCTCCCGCCTCAAAAACGGCGGTCGCCACGTCCTCCAAGGTCACCGAGTCTTCCAGCCCGGTCACCCTCAGTTCAGCTGTCTTCCGCGGTACCGCCACCTTGACTGGGTGGTTGCGGAGGATACTCCGCCATTCTTTCGGCCAGACGCGATGCTTTCGTATCAGCGTCCTTGCCTGCGATCTCTAAGAGTAGCGCCCCCGTGACCGCTTTCTTGGGCTTGACCACCGCGATGTCGAGGTCCGCGAGGTTGATGGCTCTCTTTGCCAGTGCCATCGCCTGACCCTCAGTAAATCCCGGGCCGTCTTTCACGGTGAGTGACACCACGGCATACCGTGGGGGTCGGGGGAGTCCGGCTATATCGACTCTACGCGCGTCCCGATCGTTGACGTTCCGTCCTTTCTCTACGGTGGCCGTTTTAGCTGTTATTACGCCGCCGCTGCCCGCTCCCCTCGCGGATTCTCTCCCGGCGTGGGAGGGCGCCGGAGGCCGGGCGGCCACCTCGGCGAAAGTCCTCGCCCTCCCCTTTTCGTTATTGCTACCGGCCGCAGCCCCGGGCACCGAAACCCCCGCGCGCGGCGATGACGACGGCAACGACGACGACGACGTCAGTCCCTTGCTTCTCGCGCCCTCGGCCGGCGCGTGAGCCGTTGGATGAGGTTGCGTTTCCGGCCCTCTCTTCTCTCTCCTATTCCTTCTTCCTCTTCTCACGACGGTGGTGAATCCGTCCGCCTCGTCGACCGACGACTCCGCGGTCGATCGCGAGGTGTCTCTGGCCAGCCGTGACCGTGCTTGCACGGTTCTCGAAACGGCGGCGGTGTCCGTGGCCGGGGGAATTGCGCCACCAGGCGTCATCTCACGCCACCATTCTTCCACCTTACGGAGGAGCAGGGCCTTGGAGTCCTTCAGCGGATTTCTGGACCCTGTTCCACTGGGTCTTTCCGTTCCTTCCCCGGCCACTGGTTCGAAGCTCCCCGCTCCGCCGGAACAGCGGAGACGGCTAGACGCTGGCCGGGTGAGCGTGGGCGGTGGGGGAGGGGGAGCCATAATCGCTCTCGTTGGGGCCCCGGGAGCATCTGCTTTCCTCCCCCTTGTGGTGGAGTTCCCCACCGCTTGTGTCCCACCGTCGGAGGTTCCTCCTCTTGCTGCCCTCTCATAACACTCCTTGGTCAGCCGCTCCACCGTCTCTTGGAGACGGCTGATCTGGTTCTCCATGAAGCGCAACCTCCTCCGCAGGTAGGCGCCGTCCGTGCTCTCTTGGTCCTTGTCGGTGGATGGACCGACGTCTAGATCTCTATGTTCTTGTATCTCCATTTTAACCGCGCCTTCCCCTGCGTCGTCGCCGCCGACGGCACCGCCGCGGATGCGGAGGCGGCAGAGATCGGCCATCGTCGAGGCGACGGCGGACGTGGTGACCGTGCGCTTCTGAAGCTCGGCGCTGGACACCCTCGCCCTCAACGAGGCCAGCCGCAGACGCCTCGCGCACGTCCCTTTGAGGTTCTTCGAGACGGAGGCGATCCTCTCCACCTCCACCATCTCCCGCATTATCTCGGCCGCGAGATCGGCGGTCGTGTAGCCGACCCTCGCCCGCGACAGCTCCGCCACCGACTCCAACGGTTCGAGAGCGGCGGCGGAGGTCGCGGCGGTCGCTGCGGCGGCCCTGGTGCCGGTGTCGGTGTCTGTGTCCGCCCCGCACCCCGCGCCCCCCTTCTTTCTTTTGTCGGGAGCAGGCAGCAGCGCGGAGTCCGATTCCCCCCCGCTCGCGTCCCCCCGTTGCGCGCGGCGTCCCGCGCCTCCGCCTCGACCTTTGGCGGCGGAGGCGATACTTTCCGTGGACCCGGCAATCCTGCGGTACGACCGCTTGCGGAGCGCGCCCGCGACAGCCGACGAGGAAGAGCATGACGACATTTCGTCGTCGGATCTCATCCCCCCGCCGCCGCCGCGCCGTGGCCGCGCGCTACCCCACGAAGATCCCGGGCCGATGGTCGTAGCTTTCTGTTGCCTCGGCCCCTCCGAGACCCTCCGGCTCGCGTGACTTCTTCACCAGACGCATGAGCGCTTCCGGGGGCCTGGTGATGCACCCCCGGACGGCCACGGTTGCTCAATGACGTCGCAGCGGGGCCCGCTTTACAACCCGCGGCTGCGCCGGTACTGGGGTATCCCTCCCCTGCACCGTAAACGTCTCCTTTCATATTGTCCAGGCTCATGATTCTTTTCTTTGGTTCGCCTTATCGTCAACAATAGTTCCTGTCCTGGTGCCACTCACTCTTTCGCACCACACACCGGCCGAACCGGTGCATGGTGACAGGGAGCCCCACGAGAAGGCGAGGTGAGTGGTCTTGGCAGGTATGGGCCCACCATCTTTTCCGAAATTCTCCGCACCGGATCGGCAATCTGGAGGGTGCCTAAGGCATCGACCAGTCACCACCCGGCTGTAGGAGGATATCAGATACATCGGGGTTTCCCAGGGCATGGTCCTACACCCTGGGAACCCATACCCGCCTCGTGCTCCCCGGATGGTTATCCCTAGTGGGATACCATCTTCGAGTTTGCCTATTTTATTTCTTTATTGAGGACACTTGGGTGTTTTTTATTTACTCTTCTTTCTATGACAGTTTTGCTCTCTTCAGCATCCAGCTGGTTTAGATGTCTTGCTGTTTTTCCTTGTATTTTTCTGCGTACCTGCGCATTTTATTTTTGATCGTTGGTATTTTTTAAGTCTTTGCGTATATCCTCGTTTCTGACATATCATGGGGCATTGACTATTGTTCTCAGTATCTTGGATTATAGCGACTCTAGTTTATTTATGTAGCTCATTGCTACTGTACCCCATAGTAGTATTTCGTACGTCCAAATTGGTTTTATTATTGTAGCAGTGTTTGTTCCGACTTCGCCAGCAACCTTTTCTCCGCTATCTTCGAGAGTTCGCAGCTCATATCTATGGTCGAGGACGTTCGTCCATCTTCGAAATTTCCGCTCAAAGATACTAAGGAACTTCTCGGCGTTTCATCTTCCTCACGTACTCGAGCTGAATTTTATTTATTCCACTATACAGTTCACACGATACTCCTACGAAATCCTCATCGCAACCGTCCGAGTCGCCACCATCTGACGCTACCGCAGATATGTCCGTTGTAACCGATTCATCTAATGAACTTTTATTTATGACGACGGTGTCTTCGAGACAAGAAGAACTCGTGGGAACTACAACTGCCGTACATTCTCTGCTACTTTCCCCGATAGGAACATGAAGAGATACGTTCCTTTTTCCGACTACGGGCTTGACAAGTCAAACCGAGGCTGAGTTATTTTTCCGTTCTCTGGCCATATTTTAGTCTGATTATCGACTTTAACTGATCCGCTCGCATCAAGGTGAGATGACCGAGATCGGTACCTGTGTCTATCAACTCGGCCAAATTGCTATCTCTGATCTTAACGTCTGTACAACGCCTCGTGTGTAACAATTGCGACATACTACATACCTCCTTGGAACACTTACTCACATTGTTACATTGCGATGTGATGTGTCTGTACTCCTGACATTTGAAACATGTAGCACTTTTGCTTCTCGTTGATAGTTTGCACTTTGATCATTTTTGTATAGTAATAGAAAGCATAGAATGCACCATCGCACCAGCTCCACCGCTACTCCTCCTCCTGGATTTTTCTCCGACTCGCTTGCTTTCCGTCTTCGCGTTTTCCTTCATTGCCTCCTACAGGGTGAAATTCTCTTTAGATTCGCGAATATCCTTGACGTCGTACAGTATGATTTTGTTAACCTCCTCGTCGCGAATTCCGTCGATAATATATGAGGTGGATAGTTCGTGATAGGTGCGGAAGAAACACTTACGTAATTTAACAATATATATTTATTAACAGATACTCTATATGTACACTCAGCGTAAACTCGCGATTACTATTAGCGGTTCGCGATTCGCGATTGCAAGTTTGACTTTTAGGCGATGCGTTTCGACGCACGATACAAGTCCGGATGATGATTGCTTACTATTGCAACTATTACTGCTAACTACCAACTATCGACTCTGATTGACGCCTAACGACTGACTTTCCGTCACGATGATGCTGCAGAAGAAAACTATGATGGGGTGTGTCTAAGGAACGAAGATCATCGGATTCGTCAAGGAAAGCCTTCGTTCGGAAAGTGAGGGAAATGGACGTTGCTGCTAGTTGGTTAATTTCTATGTTGGTGGTTGAAGAAGGATGCTAACCGCACTTGAGAGAAAGTTGTTAGCGGGAAGCATCGTACGTGAGAAAAGCAGATTTCCCGTATCTTCCCGCAGAAGGTGATAGATTTAGGGACTGTTAAGACAAAGACTATTTGTTCGTTTGAGGAACCTTCGCTAAATAAATCTTAAGATTTATTGCGGGTCCTTAGACTAGCTGAAAATATTCTGTGAGGATGCATCGACATCTGGCAATCATCTTGTCCGAAAAATAGGGTCTTTGTGTAGCGAGCCACGGGACAGAAACTGTTGGACAGTTTATTGTTGAATGCTGCTACATATATTCTATTACGGCCGAATTCTTCATACTCGCTTGCTTAGCCATGTGGAACATTTTTTAGACATACTCCTTGTTACGGCCGTTCGCGGAGACGCATGATCGGGAAGAACACGCGTCAGCGAGAGGCGTAAATTCTTTCTACGATTTTGATAATCGACGCCACGAATCAGTCGTTCCCCTGTTTCGATTAAGATAACAGAGGTAGTTAAAATGATTGAAACACTGAATTAACAGGGTTAACATAAACTTCTATTTCCAACAATATTTAAAATGATAATGAAAACGTTACAACTGATTTAACAATGATACAATTAATTTCTCGATGTATTCGTTAGATTAAGCGACCTGGATTTTATTCGTCTAAACCTCTCGTGGTATTCTGTTTGAATCCTCAAATGAGACTGATTGCCCTTCGATTCTTTCCTTTGTCTTCTCTTTTGGAGACGACCGCCACCACGCTAGGATCACGCCACCGTCCGCGCCTGTGATCACATATGCCACCTTCCTTGTATGAGTAAATAGCGGCCGAATCGAAGTTTCTAGAACTCGCTGCTTGACTAACTATGCGTTTGTCGCCACAGTGTATGTAATTTGCCGCTCATGTCAGGCTATCTGTCGGTGATACTGTAGTACCCAGAGAGACGGTTAGGAACACGGCTTATAATAAGCCTCAGGGCGTAACACTTCTGGTATGTCTCTGTGTCATTCTTGGTTCGACGCTACAGCTCCTTATGCGCTTTGCGCGCATCTACTTCTTGCGGAGATTCCGTACTCAACATTCCCTTCATTGTTTTCCAGCTTTTAAAGCACTTTTCGTAGTCGACGAACAGTTTTGCCGAACCGCATAAAAATCTTTTCGTGTATATTACTCGTTGCACGTCAGTCCAACCACAAAGGTCGCACATTTCCTTGAATTCTAGCAACTAGCTTTGCACATTAACGTTGTTATCACCACTGAATGTGCTCATCCACTCCTCCACGTGCCTGAATGTTAAGACGTTTGCGCTCTTGCTGTCGACTTTAACGCGTGTTTCGAACTCATCGAGCTCTTCGCCTTTACCTTCTTCCTCTTCTTCTTCTTCCTCCTCACCATACTCGATTTCCAAGGTAATGCTCGTTTTGCAATGTAATTTTCGTTTTTTTTTTAAGTTCATCTTCCAATTCCGCAACTTTAGTTGTTTCGATTCGCGTTAGTTTATCGTTATCAACGCACGTTGATTTTTTTCAACATCAATAGTGGTATTATCGTTCTGTTAAGTGGTTGGTTTTCTGTTTTGTTCAATCCCGGCTCGAGCCTCTAGAATTATAGTGACCTATTTATTTGACAGATTTATTTATAATGAAACAGGAAGCTATGATTACTTAATTAGAGCTATTTCTTGATATGGTAATGTAATACAACTAAAGCAACTGAATTGGTACAACTAGTCAACTTCTAAGGTGATAATTCACAATTCACAACAATGGACAACTAACAACTCGCAACTAACTATTCACATCTCATGACTATCTCCAACTAACTATCTTTCTCCACCAAAACACCCTTCTTTTATTGGCACATGTCTTCGAAAATTTTCAAAGAAATTGCATCGCGAAATTCAATACGAATTTGACACTTTACATGAGAATCGAATTTCAGTTATTGACCAATGTCGATATATTATTGTTCGTTAAGTAGGAAATGCGCGGTGGCTTAATCAATGTTCGCATATGTACGGGAGCTCAAAAATAAGTATCTACCTACAGATGATTCATCAGCAACGTAAAATATTTAAGAGTAAGAAGAGCATTGAAATGGGCCGAATTCAATTTGTATGCTGCTGTAAATAATTTGTGCGATTCGGCTATATTTCAATCAATGCTGCTTGGAGGATTTCGATGAATCGGCGATATTAATTGTGATGTAAATTCCGCTTCATTGTATAAGTCACGGGATACCTCTTAACGGTTGAGTTGAAGCATCAGTGACAGGGAGAAACAGCAGAAAAAAGACTGCTTGACAACTGTCGATAAGAAACTCCGATAGGTAACACATTACACTAATTTGCAACAACGTTTCAAACAATAGGTTGAAATTGATAAAAGTACATCGTATTTTAGTGCTTCAACAATCGAATGGTTGTGTAATTTCATCAATTTATATTGCAGACTTTATACGAACGCAACCAACATTTTTTCCAAGAATTTGTTTAAATTAATGTGAGGTGGATAGATCGTGATAGGTACTGAAGAAGCACTAAAGTATAATTATCGTATCGCTTTAGGATGTGCACATTCAATTCCAAAAAACGATTTAGAAATGCGAAAACTTGATCCTAGAATTGCTGATCCCAAGGTTCGCTGATGTAATTCTAAGCACAGTTTGAACACAATGTAAATAGTCTTAAACCTTCAACGATGTTAATAATTTATAATAACATGAGATGCCAATATTCTCAGCTCATCTTGTTGTAAACATTCGTTGAGAAGGGTTGGAAATAGCTAAAGTCAATGTTACGTCGCGTAAGATGGTCCGTGCGACGTCCCTCGCTGTCTAACCGCCAATGGTCCGCACCGTCATTCAGACCCTAATAAACCTAAGGATTTTTAAGTTTATTTTTAATTTGATCGTTATAACTAAATCCTATTACCTTGAAGGAATATTACTTCTGTAAGTGTTATCGGTTTATGGATGGTCCTTGGAACAGTCCTTAGGTTTGTTATGCGTTCGTACAAATTACGGAGAAAGCAGGTATTTACCTAAGGGGAAAGCTGGGTTTCCACATGAACAATGTCACCCACGACCCATATTGGTAGGAGACTTTCTTCTCCTATCTTCATTCGTTAACGTTGGCTATAATCAATGGGCATCGGGGATCGTTACCCTCACTTTTCCTAACGAAAAGTGTGAACAACGAATCCGCCTTTTTAGTTCAAAGGGCACGCCCACACCGAGCTTTCCTCCGTAATCATACGAGAACGAACTTCACTTATTCTACATCTCTAGAATAGTCAACATCTAACAGGACTCGATCTCTATCTACAGATCAGTCTACACATCTCTACACTGATACTCTCTCCTGAGAACAGTCAACGGATCTTCATCTGGTAGTCACCCGTCACCCATTCGTCTACTTCATCTGTACACATTGGCGTAAATATTTAGTGTATAAAGTTGTTGGAAATATATATATGTAGTATCTTTCGATATGTGGTTTTTCTAGAGTAAGGATAAGGAACGATGTTCTATTTAAAGTGAAGTTTAATTCTATTTTAACAAGCAATACCCAATAGAAAAACTGATTACAATATCTCCGTACGTCGTATTCTAACACTCGGCTCACAGCTTCTCTTTCTCAGGTCAAAAAATGCTGACCCTCAACCTTCGCACTCTTCTCCCACTCCTTTACTCATTTAGTTTTTACGTCACCAAAGCATACTCTCTCACTTACACACTCTCTCTCTCTTTCTCTTTCTCTCTTCCCCAACACTCTTAAGACTCTTAGTTTATTCCTTAGACTCTAACCTAAATATATAGACTAAGCGTATATCCCCCTTTTTCGATACTACATATATATATGTCGGATTCGCGTTAGGATTAAGAGTAGGGGCGTGTAACGAGTCTTCGCTTGAGTTAGCCATCAATGTTGTGATAGGGATAATGTCCGTTGATACAAGTATGGATATTACGGCATTGAGCCTCAGGTTAGCTGGACATGTACTGTGGAGATGCATCGACATCTGGAAATCATCCGACCCGAAGTGTAGGGTCCGCGCGTGGCGAGCCATGGGACAGAGACCGTTGGAATGTTTACTGTGCAATGTCGCTACAACTATATCTTTTAAGGGGAGCTATACAATTACTCCATCACTTTGTTAGACAAAACGCTTATCCCGTGACCGCGGACACGTTCGGCGACTGGTTGTCGCCTCGAGCCCAAGCTCATTATACAAATCTTGAAAAAAAATATATTCGGATTGGGTCGCTGACAATTATTTAATTACGATTATGGTGGAATCTAGACTAAAGCATTAGGGGATCTTCCCAAAACTCCAATAGGAGGCTCCGGTGTCTTCTCATCTCCGACATATATATATTATAACCTGTTAACGCAGCGTTATATCAACTCAACCATCCCTATTGTCTTAACGGAAATCAGGGGATCGATCTGCTCGTGGTGCGATTATTATAATCGTAACGGGAATTTACGACTCCCGTTGACCTGATATCTCACGAACGCGTCTCCCCGCGATTGGTCGAATAAACAGTCAAAGTGTGCTTAGTGCTCAGACGTTTTGCGCAGGGTGCTCATAGAGTTACTGGTCAATGTTTTTACCGTAAATACCAAATATATAAAAAAAAAAAAAATTAACGTGGGAACATTTTTACCACATTGATAGCACATATTTGAATTTTTCATGCTTATGATATTTTCCTGAAAGTGATGATTTGTAATTTTTAGAAACGTCTAAAATGAGACAAACTAACACTAGTAGTAATCATTTTATGTAGAAAGTATGAAACGCTTTGTTCGACGATTTCAAATTTCATAGATAGAATCCACGTTGAAGTTTCGACGGAGAAAGACTGTTTTCAAATTACTCGATATTAAGAATAAAGCACGATGATAACATTACAATTCGGTTTTAACTCGTTTATCTTAATAGTTAAATTTATTATTTTTTCCATTTACAAAATTACGTAAAAGTATTCGAAAAATAAATCCATGAAAAAAACGTTTGGAATATTCGTAGAATCCATGTTAGTCTTCTTAAAAAGTTTACCGTTTATAGGATGTACAGAAGTATAAATTCAGTTACAGAAAACTATTTATTTGTAAACTATTTGCAAATAAAATTGTTCTTATTATTCTCATAATAATCTCGTAATAGATTCTTATTTTCGTGTTGGCTGCTTCTATCAACTCTTGTAGTATATTATTTGTTATTTTGATAGACAGCATAACCTTTATTATACATTGCGTACATACATCATCCGAACGTTCTATCATTAGATAGTATTCTATCATTAGAATGTTGTATAATTCTCTATAGTATATCTCATATACGTATATACGTATAATATACGTATATATCTATATACATGTTTAGTACATATAGTATTTATTTCCCCCTATCAAAATTGTCGGCGACTATAACTGTCGAAATAAAATCTCGTCACAACACTTCAGTACGGTATTTACATTCGAAACGTTTCAAACAATAATGGAGGAAGGACATACACGATTAATGTTACCATTCGACAAGAAATACGAAATCCTTCAGATGTTAGAAAGAGGTGCGTCTAAAAGTGCCGTAGCAATAAAGTACGATGTTACATGTTCCTACGTGTGGTATATATATGAACACAGCCAAGAGATTAAAACGTATTACGCGAAAATCCCTCGACAATCCACAACTCTTTTCTCGAGGTCACTCATAACGGATTTAGAAAGAGTTCTTTACCACTGGTGCATACGATGTAGGGGAAAAAACATAGAATTCTCAGGAGCAGAGATACAGAAAAAAGCTCTGGAACTTAATGAAAATTTAAACGCAGATCCTAATTTTAAAGCCAGTAACAGTTGGTTGGGAAGATTTAGAGGACGTAGCGGTATTTCTCATGCGGATATGAAGAGATATTTTCCAACCCCAACAAAAGCTGCAGCGGATAAGTTCAAAGCACATTTTATCAAATTTCTGCGAGACAACGGGATCACATCGGAGAACGTTTACAATGCCGATTACACAGCAATTATGTGGAAAGCAGTACCAGTAGAAAGTTCGATTTTTAGCCGTGCGAAATCGACAGGAAACCAAAAAATGTGCGAAGATCACATTACGGCACTTATTTGTGCAAATGCTACCGGATGCCACAAGTTGCCGGTACTAATAATTGGCAGCATTGCGGAACCGCAAAGTTCATCCATTTTGAATACAGATAGCTTCTCCACTATCTACAAAGTAAACAAAAATGCTTGGATGGACAGTAGCATTTTCAATCAATGGTTCGAAGAAGATTTCTTAAAGTCAGTTAAAGAAAGACAAGAGAAGAACGGGCGCAGGGAGAAAACGCTGTTGTTACTAGGTAATGCTAGGTTGCTTCACGATCTCAAGGATCTAAATGCAAAAGATGAATTCGTTACAGTTATGACTCTTCCACTTGACGTATCACCAATCATACAGCCAATGCATAATGGAATAATCGCCTGTTTCAAGAGAATGTACCGAAGAGAATTGGTTGTAACATTAATGCTATTAACTCCCTACAATGTGGAAGAAGAAGTGATACAGACCCATAAAAAATTAACCTTATGGGATAGTTGCCGCATGGCACATGGTGCTTGGTCATATGTCGACAATGCGGTACTGAAAAGCGGGTGGGACATCCTTTTCGGTCGTGAAAGCATTCGGTGTGAGGAATTCGCACAAACATTAAAAAGAGATGCAGATAAAACAGTTGCATTGCTGCATACCTTATCTGGATGCGAACGATGCAATGCAATCGGAGTGTTAAACTGGTTTAAAATTGAAAACGTACGTGATATGGTCATGAAGATATGTACCGACGAAGTTCTTCGAGATTTTCAAAACGATGCTCTTGATCAAGTGAACATAGATATTGTCGACGATGAAGCTAGGCCTCCTCATTCGAAGATTCCAAGGATCAGCTAACATGGTTTGAAGCATAAACTGAATGTCACTCGGAGAAATTGCTTATGTTAAGACGTGTATATTAAAAAATATATTATGCAGTATAATATGATTTAGCTCTAAGAAAATTGTGGAACGCGTACGATTTTATGTAGCGTTCAATTGCTTGCTTGTATCATTTGATTTGTAGTATATGACCACTCAGCACAGAAAAAGCTGTTGTTCTATAATTCAAACACATTTATCATTATTAGTTGCGATAATCAAGATTCTACTATATATGGAAGTCAAGGAAAGACGCGCAATGGTATTCTTGTATTTACATTCTCTTTGAACTTTATACTTTCAATTTGGCAAATTAAAGTTAAAGTAATTGTTAAATTAAATGTTTATAATCGATGAATCTATTAAACAAATATATGACCCACTCCCCCAAATAAAAAATGATGATGAACATAAAATGAATGAATGCCTTAAACAAATATATTGTCGCAGGAAAAAATGATTATGAACGTAAAATCTTATTTAAATAATGACTTTCAGAGAAAACAATATCTACCATTGTGTGTGCTCCTCCAAATCTTTTCAATTATATTGCCAAAAATATAAATTTCCATAAATATCTGCAATCTACATATGATTTAAGAATTACGTGTCGTGATAATGAATAAGAAGAAACTATATAAAGATCCTTGCTCAAAACAATGCTTTCTACAGTGGTTTTCAAATTATTTGATGTCGTCAAATTAGTTGACTCAACCTGTATATTAAAATGCTTAATTTATATATTAAAAGGTTTGCAGAAAATATTTCTCCGAACAACGGATGTATTTACAGACATATTTTTTCATAATAAAAAATCTATTAAGAAAGATTAAATTTTTGTAGATTTATTATCCGTGCAAACACACGTGCGATATACCGATTATAAAAAATTTAACTGTCGCACGACAGTGTAAAGGGAGAACAAGATCCCACACGATAGTTCAATATATGTTGATTAGATGACCAAAAGTATAACATATACAAAATTATTTTAATGGAAGTACAAACTTGATATAAAATACCATGGATTTCAAACAGATAGAAAATCAAACGATCGAACTCAACGACTTGAAACTTTGAATAGGAACTAGTTTTTATTGCTTGCATGAATCTGATTTCAAAGCTGGGAATTGTCAAAGTTGTTTGTAGCGCGAGTATACGCCACAATAGTTGATACCCATTGGTGTAAATAAAACGAAAAATATAAATAAATGTGAATGAAATTTATTTCCATGAAAATAGCCATGTTTAGAGACCGTAAGCCTACATGTCCGTTCAATGTCGAGATCTTAGAATGATTGGAATATGCTCCTATTCAAATACATTCCATAACTTTACATCGATTTTATTAAGTGTCAGCTATTTATTAATAATAAGCATGGGACTTGCTAGGTACAAGTATATTCGTTGTACCAGTTTCAATTTGGAAGAATATTTAATACCAATTACGACGAGAATTAAAGAGTTAGCAGCAGAGTTAACAGTAAAAATATCAACGTTTTGTTTGAATTACAGCAGGTGTCTGAATACTTGTGCATATAGTAGTGTATATAATCAAGTTGGTGTACATAATTTGATTAATGCGCTGGATTCAAGAAGCGATTCATTTTCTCAAAAGTCTAGTGATTGTTCTAACTGTTCGATAGCACGTAAAGGTACTAAATTGAATTTTCTAAATAGCATTCTCCTAAGTAATGCCCTTGTAAAGCTCCAGACGACATGTATGCTTGAATAAAATAGAGAATAATATTAGCATTATTCTAAATTTTTATTTTCAAGATATCTGTATTTAATGATAGCAAATTTAGTATCTAATTTGGACCTACGGAATACCAGTATGGGGGACAGCAATAATGAGCCACATAAATAAATTTGGGGTCGCTATAATCGAAGATACTGAGAACAATAGTCAACGCCCCATGTTACGTCAGATACGAGGGTATACGCAAAGACTTAAAAATATCAGCCGCGGAAGAATAAATCGGCAGGTACACAGAAAAGTACAAGGAAAGAAGGGTAACACTTGCAAACCAGCTGCCTGCTGAAGCAAG
>JACXIL010005296.1:0-14487 GCA_014737365.1 Bombus soroeensis
GTGAAAACCAAAGTACAGCATTCATTCGTTGCAATTCTTTTGAGAATTTCGTTTAATTTGTCATTAGATTCTGCTTCTCCGATTTTTATTAAATCATTCCACTGTAAAGAAATTATTATTATTATTCACTTGATAATAACGAATTCTATATCATAGATTATAGATAAGATGATTTACGCTTAAAACGCCCTTTTCGTTCGGTGTGCCGGTGTATTGAACAATTGCTTTTAAATGAGGAAGATTGTGTCTTATTTGTAATATTTTTTCCAATTGTTTTGAATCTTCGACTACTACTATATTCGCCTGGCTAGTTTGAAGGCAATGTTGACATGCATCTGGAGTATTGGTTGTATATATTCCGACAGCAATTCCTCTAAATGAATTGCAAATTATGTATGAAATAGTGAAATTAAATATTATAGATCTTCCTCAGAAACGTAGATATAAATATTTACCCTGCGTATATAGCGCCGAGATTTGAGAACAACCATTCCGGGCTATTGAATCCTAGAATGCAAACTCCATGGAATCGTTCTAAACCGAGTTTTAAAAATGCCTTGGCCACAATTTTTATTTGATTTTCATACTCGCTAAACATACAGGGTAACGAAATAAATAATTCATATAAAACACGTTTTGGTACTTTCTATAGATTACTTACGTAAAAGTATATGTTTTTCTGTGACCGGTTTCATCAGGTGTTGCTGCTAGAGCGATATGATTAGGATAATTTCTAACTGTATTTGACAATAATCCAGGAACTGATATGGGCTTAAAATCTTCGTTATTTAACTGTATTCGTACACGTCCGTCTATTTTTGTAGTCGTGAAACTATCAGCGGGCAAAATTTGATCAGGTCCTATAAAAATAGAATAAATGACATAAGTAATAAATAATGATAACATACAGAGTGTACCAGCTAAAGAAGGTCACTTAAATGTATATGAATCATGATCTTTAGATAAGCTTGAGACAATATTAGAATAGTATGCAAAATCACGATTTGAAATTTAAGATAAATTAAATGTTCCAGGTAATAGCTTTTTATTTTTAACGCTTTTTATTTTTATTTTTATTTTTTTATTGATTTGTCCAAAGTTTTTAATTATGTTCACATACGATAAACGCGATGGACTCTGTTGCGATCGGAAACTCGTTCTTTGTACGTACAATCATATAACTTCTCTTATGCGTCGTTTTGCCCTATTATAAATGTAAATCTGTTCAACTCTTTCATGCTCTGAATAACTGGTCAGATTGAAAGTTTTATCGATACTAGTTATTGCTATCCTGTTATGTAGAGATTGGATCTTGTTTATATCCGTTGATAAACAGAAATTAATAGTTGCCGGCGAATATCTTTTTCAAAATGTAATAACATAAACCATAAATTTACATACCATCCAAATATTATTTTATAATTTCACCACTTTTTTAGTAATCAAGGTTATCTGAAAATCATAGTTCAATTTTCAAAATTATGATAATCTTGAAAAAAAAAGAAAAAAAAGAAATGAACAAATCAAAAGCTTTCTTTTCCATGATGTTCCCCGTTAAAAATCATTTATATCTACAAACATTATTCATGACATTAAAAACAGAGACACAGAAATAATTAAGTAATTTCCTTCAGCTAGGACACCCTGTATATATATATATATATAAACTAATAAAAAGATGTATATATATATATATATATATTATATTCGTATATTTAACATTTTTTTAATACAGAAATCACATAGATAATCACCATCTAGACCATTTCCATTACTCGGATAATAGGAATCTTCATTGGCTATATCCTGTAATATTGAAAATACCAATATATCATTCTTTTTTTTTCACTGTATAAAGCTGGTATTAAAAATGAACATTTTCAGTTTGCTATTTGATCATTTTCTTACTGTCGTACCTTGTTGTTCATCGTAACTTCTTTTATCGTTTCATTTGGCTGGAGCGGCTGTACCGTATTCATGTTATCTAAAACGACATATTATATGTGTTATAATAGTGTATATGTGTTTGTTTTATAGTACGTATTGTATGAATGAATGCAGTGTGATTTTTTCAAATGCAATGACTAATTTAAATCGAAGATAATAATTACATACGATCGAACGATTTGAATGATTCAATCTCGTTACTCTATTACTATACATTACGTGTCATTATAAATTGTAACACTAGATACATTTCACGAATTTATTATTGTCGGAAATAAAAACTATCCAAATACATCAAAAATATTGAAATGCGGTACGAACTTAATGTATTTTTCAACATCACGTAAAATTATTTCAAAATTATACGAAGTGCCCTGAACTAAACTTTGTACCAAAAAGTACAGAGTAATCTATAGATATGCTATAATCTTTGACCTCACGATCACATAGCATTAAAAATTGTCAACTTAAATGAAAAATGTATATTATGTTATGTATAACCAGATTTTTTATAGTTTAAATTCAACAAGTATAAATAATTTCTGTAATATCAATATAGTGTTGAGGAAGAAGCAAAGTAGACGCGGAAGGAAGTTTAATTTATGTAATTAAACCGCATCGTGTGAATACAAACGAAAGAAAAGAAAACTTTTGTGAACGCGATATTTTTGTGTGCAATTTTCATTATTATGAATTGTTTACTTATAGCCGTTTATGTAATAATGCGAAGTTTTTCATAAGCCTTCAAAATATATTTTTAATAATCATCAGAATAACGATGTTCTAATTAGACTAAATGTGATATCTGTACCTACTTCTTTCAACTTTCCTCTGTCATGTGTACTCTAGACATGGGATGATGTGAACAAAGTACACTTGATAAATATAACAGTAACTGTTACTCGTATCGCGTATAACGAGCGATAAATTATTTTTAAACGCCAGCGAAGTATATTTGTTACATATATGTATAGATAGGTTGAATTTAAATCATGCTACAATATCATGACATTGTAATTTCTCATCAAGTGATAGTTTATCAAATTATCACTTTAGTGATAATTTATCAAATTAGTCGAAATGTACATATAATTTATGAAAATTCTGTGTCCAATAGTTCATATGTAATTAATAAAACTCTAACAAATACCTTTAAAAAGTAGAATAACCATTTTAGATGAAATTTGAAGTTCACTGCCCTGCTGAAACTACAAAGGTATTGTTCGACTAGCGAAAATCAATAACAGAATATCGTACTGCCTTTCGGCGGTACATTTAACCTTGTTCTCGAATTTTTATATCTCAATCCCGATTTAAAAAATAAAAAAAATAATTTTTACTGTTATAAAAGAAGCTTCAGCACAAGATTATATAATAACACTAGAACTACCGGCATTTGAGACGTAGCTATCTCTACCAAAGCCAGTCAAAATGACTGTACAATAATGAAGAATATTCAGTACCGAAATCTTTGGTAACAAGAATATTAAAATAAATTTCCATTGGTAAATATAAGAAGTATAATATAATAATATAATAATAAGCGTAATAAGCGTAATAAGCGTAATAGAATAAATAAAATAGAAATATAACTTAAATTATTAGTACAAAATTTATCATTCGTCACATTTCTTACAAACGTAAACTTTCTTCTGCGTGAATTTTCCGCATACATATTTTTTATAAAGATTGCAAATGGTGGTAGTCCTATTATTACAGTACCCTATCTGACACCATTTGCGTGAATAAGGTGAGTTCTTTGACGTACTTTGAATCTCAAATGTTTTACGTTCTCTCCGCGACATTTCATTGTCAACGGCAAGTTCATCTACTAATTGAAACAAAATCTTTTCTGAATATCTGCTCACCTGAAGTTTCCTTATGCAAAATACAGTCATTTGTGTCAACTAAATGTAAAACATTAAAAAATATATGAAGTGGCCATTTTCTTGATTTCACGGTATATTTTTTTGCCATTCGGTCTGCTGTATCTACACCAAATTTTGTTTTATTATAAAATTCGGCCGTTTCAAGTAGGCTCCTTTCGCTTTTTCTTAAATAAGGAAATCCATTTGCAACATGCTTTGTTCGGATATCAGATGCCAGACAAAATTTAATTCCAAATTTGTTGGGTTTATTCGGTAAATATTGCGTAAACCTGCATCTGGCTTTGGTTGAGAAAAGTAGCTCTTCTTTTGTAATGTTTGCACCAGGTTTATAGCAATTCTGGCTGTTTTCAATAAACTTATCCCTTACAAATTTGTCATTTTTCAAACGTTGACTTTTATCATCTTTTTTGTCAAATCGAATAAATTTCAATATTTCAATAAAACCGTTCCGGCTCATTGTGTCGAAAAAGAAGCTTGGTCCCCGTTTTGTATTCCACAAATATGAAAGTTTCAAATTTTTCGGTTCGTATGCTCCCCGTGCATACAATATTCCCAGGAATGATTTCAATTTTATTTCCATAAGGGTCCATTTTTTACCCAAACCTCGAGAGGGTTCTGATTCGGTGCAAGACATGCGTTGCGACATATCTGTCAATTAGTAGGGAAAATTCACTAATTATTTATGATATTTCTTAATACTTCTCTTCACATATCTTGTGGGGCCGGATGTTTTTGAATATATTGTGCAAGAGTAATCTTTCAGAAGCTGACCGTTCTTGAATTCTTTTCCACTTGGTTCCGTTTACCACAATTTCATTTAAACTAACTAGTACACTTTCAGTTTCGCTTTCAGAATTAGAAAGCACCCGAGCACGTCTTTTGTTTACATTCAAAATGTTCTCTGACTCACTTTCTGAGGACTCATTTTCTTTGTCATTAATATCACTGTTACTGTTATCACTACAAAGTTCAATTACTTTTTCCCCTGATTCACTTCCTTCACACTCAGATTATCACTCACATTATCCTCCATATCGGAGTATTTCATTGGTGTTCTTTTCAGTTTTGTCAACAATTCGGATGCTTCCAATTGTTCACACTTTCAAGGCATGTAAAATATTGCTTTATAAAACAAGAAATCAGGCCTTATTTCAACGACTGTGCTTTACAGGATGACCAGTCAATTTGACTGGCATTGGTATAAGTAGCCATGAGACAAAATTACTTTCATTCCAAATGAATAAGACAAAATTAAAATTTATTATATTGTTTTTATTCTTTAGCTAAAAATATAACATGAAGTAGGAATTTTAAAATAAAGTTGTCAAACCAGTCATTTTGACTGGCGTGGTAGTTCTAGTGTTAAACGATTGAGTGATTTATCATCGTTTTTAAATTCTTTTGCGGTTTTTATAAACAACTTTGACTATTGTGTTATGTAAATATATACCTAAAAACTAATAAAAATCATAAACAGGGTAACGAAGAATAAAAAGGAAATAATTGAACTTATAACGTGTTACACAATTTCGTATCTCGTAGCAAAGATAAGATGCAGTAAAAAAGAAGACTGAAAAACGAAATATTCATGAATCATGTATCCATATCAATATTCAATTTTATTTACCGAATATTACTACGTAAGACACGAAAAAAAATGCCTGTTATTAGATGAAAAATAGAAACGACATGACATTGATAATTTTAGATTACGTAACAACAAATGATACTTCCCTGTTAATATGTAATTAAAGTCAAATTGCAACTTTAATATTTAATTATCTTCGGAAATGAACAATTTTATTCGGAATATAATTTTTTAGTATGTATGAAACTTAAAAAAATATCTCAAAACCGACATGATATTTATTATATGTTGTTCTTTCGAAATATATAATTAATTAAAATATGAATCTAAAGAATTCTTTTTACCTATATCATTTATTTCTGACTCAAAGTTTAGAACAAAAAATTTTCAATCTGTTTTTACTTGCAGTCTGATTTTAAGTTTATATAAAATATTTTAATAGAGTTTTACGAAAAAGTACGCATAATAATCGTCATCTTAATCATTATAATTATTCGTTGTTTATTAAAAGTTCATTAATTATAGGCGTCAAGTACAGTCTGTCCGACAATAGTGTACCATAATAGTGTATTAACGACACACGATATCTTTACAAAAATTAATATATTTTTGATACGATTATCGATTACAGATACAGGTAGTGACCCCCATATTTTTCGACTGTGATCTTAACCTTTTGGTGCCGATCAACGTCATATCGAAGTTAGCAACAGTTGCGAAAAGTGCCAACAATGATATATCGCGAGAGAACCTCATCTCAAAATAAGTTTATAAAACGTTATAAATGGATGAATTTTTCTGCAGAAGCCCTGTGTGAGATGTTCCACAAATTGAAAGAATTGTTTGTAGGTTTAACTTTTTGTTATATTCTGCGATGATTGATACCGAGACTATGTATATGCTAGTGCCGTATGATAAAAATTCGACACTGGAGATTTACTTGAAGCCGTAGTCATAGGTTGTAGATAATACTGTTTAAAATAGAGTATCTTCTTATATTTCACAAAATAATCTTGCATCGATAGAACGAGAATAAAACTTTTGATGAGGAAGTGCGAAGATCACGCACAATTTGTAATCTGTGCAAAATTATAAATTATCTGTGTGAGTAATAATAATATAAAATATTACATATTTTCAATAGCCGGATAACTATAGATGTTTATAATAATATTAGAATGTTATTTCAGTGATGTTATACTAGCCCACTTGTTTTCGAGCAAGTAATCCTCCTGATGCTTACTGTGCATCATGGGATTATCATTTAGTTTTGTGTTTCGATATTAGAGATTTTGTTACAAATAATTGAGAATGCAGTATTTATGCTTTACACTACGTGTTCTACATCAAACTATGACCGAACAATGGTTCTTCTTATTTGCAAATACTGCTTATAAAAGAAAACTGATTTTTCCATTTTTCCTATTGATTTTGGATAAGTATTATTAGCATAATTTTCAACAAATATTGAAATACAATTGGCATTAATTTATTTTCCCTTTATTTCGTAATATGTTCCGTTTTGAATTTTGTAAATATCATTCTTACTATTTTTTATGATTTTTTTCTCAAACCTTACCAAATTACATCAAATTGGTTCGGTATTCTTTGTTCAGGTACAATTCTTTGAAATTTTCTAAAGTGGTTAATAGACCACTTTGATAGGTTCTTAACTTTAAAATACGTTTTACTTTCAATTTGTGCTTCATAATAGACCAAAAAGAAATTATTAATGGGATATGCATTGGTTTTGGGACTAAGACCTTTGGACTGAGACTGCCAATAGAACACAGTGATACCGTTTTCCGTTTAGCAGCTTATTAATTTCAGAAAACTGTAATCTCTTTAATGATTAAACTGAGAGCACTGTGTATATTTAAATGATCACAGTCTCATCGTTATTAAACATCAATTTGCGTAAATATCGCCAGTAAGCTCTTACGAGGCTGTATAAAGCTATTATTGAAATTTATAAATGACTAAACGTAAAAAGAAATAATGATAACGTTATTGATATCTTTGTGATAGAATTTTCCTTTTATCCCAACTCTCTTTGTTCCACTGGGGATAGTACCGTTAATCGTTAGTACAGTGCGATTCATTCGGAAACAATAAAGTGGGTCTATGAGCTCGAATAATTTATTTTATGAAATTACGAAAGAAATTGAAAAAGGTTATTAAGAGTAATTGTTAGTATTCATCCAATGTAATGATAATGAGCTTTTACTAGTATTTTATCAACAAATTAGCAACTTTTATTTTAACGAGTAATTATACGTTATTATAAAAAATATGACAAAAGAAACGTAAAGATAGTCATTTAAATAAGGAATATAAACACATATATGTAGCATAACGTTTCACTATGGTCGGTGATGTTTATGTTTCATTGTTTTATTATTTATTTTATGACGTATACGATTTACAGTAAATGACAATATTTGATAAACGTAGTCAGTGAGCTTTTTCTATTGACGTTGAGATTCGTGATTGGTCGATTCCTCAACTAAATAAACATACGATTCCATTAAATTAAACAATCAACGTTTTATTGCAAAAGGCTATATTTCTTTTTGATTCAATAAAGCATACCTTTTTATCTCTTCCTAATACCTTTTGTAATATTAAAACGACTAAAAAAGCATTATAAAATGATTGAACATAACGAATCGCTGGAAAGTGACAATCCGAAATTGCTAATCACGCTATGTCAGAATTTACATACGTATACGTATATAGTCTATTCAAATTAATAAACGTCACATTCATATACATATCGTTTATGAATTTGTTATACAAATTCACAAATATTGAGATATAAAAATTTATAATAATTTTTACAGTAAACTTCGTAAAATTACAAGGTAAAAATGAAGATTTAAGTTCCCGTTCGAGTATAATAGTATAATATAATATTACGGTTGAGTAATAAACTTTTTTATTAATCGCGTTAGCAGATGTAATTACCTTGGTTCCTGATTTTCTTCTGAGTGACAATTTTATAAGTTGACGACTATACAAAATATATTTGTATCTCTTGAGACTTGCACTAAATAACTCCGCACGGTATGAAAGTTCTTATGATACTGATGAAGCTGAGTTTGCCACGTTAATCCACAGTCCGCTTACGATCTGTATTATATGAAAATTTTACACTTGCTGCCGACAATTACATAAAACGTTTTTGCCATGTGATAGGAATTTGGACTTTATATGCAAATGGAATCATACTTATTAGCACTTTGTACATGTTTGAATGAAACGTTTAAACATATTCTAACTAACAAATAATTGGATAAATCTTTCTTTTTGAGAAGATACAAATTCATTTAATAATCTATCATCAATGGGAAAAATAAGATAACATTTTAGATTTTTCTTTTGCTATGTGCTATGGTTATTTGTAGCAAACGAAATATTTTATTTCTTTGGGCATATCTTTTATTGAATTAAACAAATTATATGATTTTTTTAAATTTCAAATATATTTGTACATGTATACATTAAAATATTAAGATTTCATGTTTAAGTATGACGATTTTATAATGTTTACAATTAATTATCTTACAGATGCAATACATTTGGTTTTAGATTTGCTGAACAAATTGAAATACGAAACTCAAATGCATATGTATTTGTTATTACATATCCATTTTATTAAATTTTAAAGAAACATGAACATTTAATAGTTCATTATGCTGAAATAAACTGTTTGAAATGATAGTACATACATATGTAGGCGCGCACAAAATTCTTCAAGTTATCTACATGCGCAGAAGACGGTATGTAGTATGTACTTACATATAGGTTAAAGAATTTTGTTGCTTGTAAGGTTATTATTATTGATCACATAATCTTATTTCTCACAAAATCAAGTTTGTAATTGTGGAACGTGATATTTCCATCGAACAATACAAAATGCCAGGAACACCGATGAAGGAAGAAAACGATACGTTACAGAAACTACAAATAACGGAACGCCCTCCGGTTGTAAACTGTGAGCCTGTTGTGCGAGAAATAACGCAAACCGATAGATTAAACAAAAAATTATTAGTATCTCTCTTAGAAAGAATGAATAAATCAAATGGTGAATTCGATAAATTTATGGACAAGGGAAATACTAGTTACGATTCTCAAGATGATAATGAATTTTAAGTAAAATGTAAACGTGTATTTTGAAACATAACCTAAATACCACTGATCGGTTAAATTACCGTTAGAACTGTATAATTAAGGAATAAATATTGATTAGAATCAAAGTAAAAGATTTCCTGTGTTCAAATATTACATATATTTAGGGACGACCTTAGAACATTAAATGCAAATTTAGTATTTCATACATACATACATACATACATATACAAAGTAGCGGTACAACTTGTTGAATATGACGACATTATCGAATAGTTCCGATTACGACGAAGAAGATGAGCACGACATAGTAGCTGAATATGAAAATCAAGAGTCAGATGGAGATCAGGGTAATGTTCAGAAGAATTCAGATTCTGAAAATGATCAAAGTAAAGAAGAGAATACTGTAAGAAGAATTGATCCATCATCATCTAAGAAACATATAGTAAGAAATCCTTTACCCAAATTAAATACAGAACGTTTAAAGGGTCCTAAAGGAATTCACACTATTGAAAAATATTTTGAAGGGTTTAAGTTTCATGGACAAGGATATGAAAAGTTAGATTTAGATAGAGTTATGAAAAGACTAGAACATTGGGGGCACAGACTGTTTCCTAAATTGGACTTTGATGATTTTCTTGAAAGATTAGAGAAATTGGGTACTAAAAAGGATCTTCAGGTGTTTATAAAAAAATATAGACAAGATATGATTAATGAAGATAATGATATTATTAATGAAGATAACATAGATGCTGAAGAAAATATAGTACAAGATGAACCCATTGATGAATTTGACTTATTGATTGCAGAACAAATAGAAAAACAAAAACAAGTTATGCAACAGACAGCAAATAATGTACCTACTACTAGCAATGATGTATTTGATAAATTATTATCACAGTCTAATACCACAAATTCTCAATCTGTAACTAATACTTCTACTTCTTCGCACTTAAGTGATGAAGTAAAAGCACGTATAGAAAGAAACAGACAACAAGCTGTTCAAAGAAGACTTGCAAGATTTAAAGAAATAGAGGAAGAAGCCAAGAGAAAAAAACTTGAAGAACCAGAAAGCAATGAAACTCCATATGTAGAGAATAATGAGTTTGAAAATAATTCACAAAAAACAGATAAAAGTCACGAAATTTAGAATAAAAATATTATAACACGATTTGTAAAAATATAAAAAAATTTTATATTAAAATATTAATGTAGCAGTTAAAAAAAAATATGTCAAATAAATGATCTGTTATTAAAGATTCCATAAGAACATTACTTAGATATTTGTGTAAGGTAGAATAAACAAAAGCTTAATATAAATTATATATTTATTTTACTTAAGTTCTACGTTTTTGTGTACTGATATATAAGACATTATTACCACGAATAAAAGCATCACCATACTTGTCTTTTAATTGGCCATTTACATATTCTTCTGTTTGTTCAAGAGCTATATTCAAGTAACCATCAAGACAAGCTAAAACACCTAGGAAATAGATAATTTCGTAATTAATCAACTGTTTTATAATACACCACAATATATGTTACCTCTATAATCTACACCACTATTTAGCTTTACGACAACAGGACGTCCATGTACTTGTTGAATAAATTGCGATAATGCTTCCTTGCGACTCATCTGCAAATTACGTTTTTTTAAAAGAAAGCAAAATTAAGGTTAGAATCAATCTTTTGCAAATAAGTCAGTTACTTCGAAATTGTTACTATTATATGTAATTTTTAACGTCTATTGAATTCTTTTTTTAATTACGCTTGAAATACCACGTTATTATTGCCACGGCTTTTATTTTACAGTTTTATGGTTCAATACTAGATAATTGTGCTATCGTTGTAATGTAAACAGCAGGTAAACTGAAAGTTACTGTCGCGGTCGTGTACACGATCTGAAAACTACTATGGAGGGGGTAAGGCTCTTAGTGTCGCGAGTTGTGATCATTCATTAGCAAAGACTACTCTATGCAAGGTGGTGGAATAAATTCTCTGTTTAAAAAAAAAACATCAAACAACGTACTTAGCAAATCAAACTAAGGGCATGGAAATGAAATTGAGGAATCAATGGGCACAAATTAGGTTAACCAGAAAACAAACACAAACAAAATATGGTTTTCAAATATAGAAGGCTTGT
This sequence comes from Bombus soroeensis, assembly GCA_014737365.1. Taxonomy (NCBI): domain Eukaryota; kingdom Metazoa; phylum Arthropoda; class Insecta; order Hymenoptera; family Apidae; genus Bombus; species Bombus soroeensis. Next base: position 11,702 of record JACXIL010005296.1, read on the forward strand.
ATAAGATATGTTTGTACATACATTTTTTTTTTTATTATTGTATAAAAGTGAAAAAGTTATAAAGTAAGATATTGATTAACAATACTGTTATACCTATCATTCATTTTGTTTTCTCTAAAATTGTATTCTTTAAACTTTCATATTCCTTTTTTTTAACTTCAACTAGAGCTTTAGCTTGTAGTAAATTTGGTGGTAAATCTCTATATTGACTAAGGTATTGATTAAGTTCTGCTAATTCACCTGACATTTCTAAATATCTATGATATTTATTTAATATTTTTTTGGGATAAAGATCTTCTACTTGCATATCTGATAAGTCAGTTTCTAACTTTTCCGCAGTTTGCTGATAATCTTTTAACTTTGTAAATAATGAAACATGGTTACAGCGAATATCTGCTTGCTCTTTCTGAGAATTCTCAATAATGCTTTCAAGTGAATTTACAGCATCTTGCAAACAATTAAGTTTCCTTGAAAAAATAGTATATTTTCTAGAATGATCATCATATAATAACGCCAACTGTTTTTCTTCATACTGTCTTTTCTTTTCCTCTATTTTCTTCCTCTCACTTACTATATTCAGAGTAATAGCATCAAAATCACTTAGCTTTTCATATCTTAAAAGCAAGGCTATTTTTTGTAATCCTTCTTTGATGTCATTAGGCAAAGATTGTAATTCTAAGTTTAATTTATTCAATAATAATAATATCTCCTTCCTGAAAGCTATATTTTCTTCGCTTGTTTCTAACATTCCTTTTTGCAAGAGTTGCAGTAATGACTGTTCTTCTGGCGAAATAATTTCTTCACGACATCTTGGACTATCATTTTGCGTAAAGGATTCCATCTGTTGTGTGTTTAAGACTTACTTATAATTACTATATAATGCAATAGTAGTTTCATTTTTATCAAACTTTAGTAAGGCCCTAAAAGAATTTTATAAATGTTATGCACTTTACCTCACTGTTATACTCCATGTTAAATTCTCATGGTAATGTCACCTTAGTCCATGAAAATAAAGGAAATTTCTTCCCTACTATTACAGAAATGTTATAAATATACAATATTAAAAATTTCAAATTTCCAGAAGAGAATTTAGATAAACTTTACTTTAGGGATCCAAAAATTATTGACTTTTTTATGTACAATCCTGTAGTTCTCGATGCGTAGAATCTGAAATTTCAAGTTTAAAGTTGCGATATGCAGTGGTTCAAATGTTATGACCATGTCAAACTGAGCATTTTTAGAATATTTCACACATGATCATTTGTATAAACAGGTGTTGACATCCATATACAGAAGACTAGGGAAAACCGTCCGAAAATTGAGTCGTAACTATTTGTAAAAATCAACATAGAAGACAAGAATGTTCTCGTTTTGCGCATGCGTGATACGCTAAGAATATTTCAGACAAAGACAGAGATACTCTACTTATATTTGTCTATCTCGTAAGAGTATAGGTTTTGTTGAACTTTCATATTAATTTTCCACGGTTAGACACGACTCAATTTTCGGACGGTTTTCTATAGAGAGTATCGAGAACTGTTTATGTGATTGTGGTCTATCCAGCTAGACGACGCAGTAAACATAAGCAAAATTTGATTGCTGCGTCTGAAACTATTGGTTACCGACTAATGAAACTCGAGTGTCACTACCCATAGTAAAAAATTAAAATATAAAGAAAATGTAAAAATATTATGGTACACTTTTTTGACGTCAGATTGATATCTTACATTCATTTCATATATGCATATATTATAATAATTCTATTTATTAGAAAATAAATCGACCAATCAAGTTTCAAATAATAACCATAAATATATATTATTTAATTTATAATTATATAATAATTATACAATTTCTTTTTTATTTATGAAATTGTATTTAATATAAAAAATTGTTGTAAGTATAAAAATATTTAGTAGAAAATTTTACCATCATTACTATTTGTGCAATTTCGCTTTGTAACATATGCAATTTTAATAAGACGGTATAAATTATCAATATTTATAGAAACAACAATTACGTTAAAATTTGATAGTTGGCGATAGTTTTATAATATTATAGTATTTTGTTTAGTTTTTTTACTGTTAGTATATAGATCAAAAACTAAAAACTCTATGGAATATAGTTTGTAATGTAAGAATTTAATAACATTTATTATAGTTTGATTTTTAAACGACATATTTTAAAAAATTCTGGAGAAATAATTGATTGAAATATTAATTGATTTATAGCTCTTATGCTTTCTATGATATTGCCCACATTTTGCCTAATCAACGTGATATTCGATTCGTTTTATATACGACCATATATTCCTGTGACTGTGAGATTGCTTTATTAGCAAATGTGACAGTGTACTATTGAAAAATTTGTTCTATTCAAATGTAATTTGAAGCAGGCAATTTTTAAAAATTTGTTCTTTCCTTACATATTTGTGTAGAATGTAATGGTTTATGTATTTGACTAGGAATCATAATTAAAGCATAATTATATATACTGGTGTTTCTATTCTTTACAGATAGAGATACAAGTTGCTCTACAAATTTTACTAATTTGTAATTATAATGGTATATTGGCTACCAAAGAAACGTTTTAAAAAGAGGTATCATTCCTGTTTCTAATTTTTTATCTTTTAATCTTAGATTTGTTGCATAATTGCATTACATTGATAAGTACTAACCTTTTGAAATGTTAATATAAGAAGTATTTAAAAAGTAAGTGTAATTATTTCCACTATTTTCAAAATATTTAAGTTTTTAGAATCGTAATTTGTTTAATAAATATGTTTT
>JACXIL010005297.1:0-14633 GCA_014737365.1 Bombus soroeensis
TTTACATATCTTCTATTTTTTAATTCCATTTGTATTAGAAGCTATCAGCTAAAAAACGTTACCCTTTATATTTAAGCAGTAGATTAAATTTTTTGTTCTTCTTTTATTTATTGTATTTTACTTATGCAGTCCTATTGCATGGTCCCCCTTTTTGGGTTTGGATGTCCAGATCCCACGTTATGATATCATAGGTAAATATTAGAATGGTTTGCATTCTATTTTCCATATCTTCCATTTTTTAATTCCATTTATATTATAAGCCATCAGCTAAAAAACATTACCCTTTATATTTAAGCAATAGATTCAATTCTTTTTTCTTCTTTTATTTATTTTATTTGGATGCACATTACAGTCAATTCTCTTGAGAATTTTAAGTAAGTAGATTCAATTAGAATGAAACACAGGTTAAACACTTATTGATCATGTCATAGTACCACGCCAGAAGAGTTTACTTAAAATTTTCAATGAGAATTGATTGTAAAATTCATCGAAATAAAATAAAAATCTGTATTATAGATATATTAAGACTAATATGTCTTGTCGTTAAATAAAAAAATTCACTGTTTTTTGGAGAACGATAAGAACTAAGATCACAAATGTTGAAAAGGGCAAATCCTAGTACAACAAAATATACAAATAGTCAGAAAGATTGGTAAGATATTGGTACTAAGAACGAAAAAAATGTAGTAACCCAATAATAAGAGAAAAATTCCTAGAAAAAATTGGAAAAGTCTACTAAAACTACTTAAAACTCCTCAACATACAGTAAGTAGATACTACAATTTGTCTCATTATTAAGATGTCGCGCGATGAGCAAGAGGCTTTCATATTATGTCAGTAAATTCCTTCATATCTACACCTCGCTATTGACAATGTCAACGCCAGTCGTCATGACGAAAATGCCTCGTTACTGTTTCGTGCACAGATGCACGTTACTTTACAATGACTGCTGCGTGCGTATTGTTAGCATCAAAGTGTCTAATACGCATTTATAAAGTGACGTCTTATGTGTAATGGGCCGAAGAGTTCATAAAACGTCTGACAACTAGAGAGAAAACTCGATGCTAACAAAATAGGATCTCACTGATCAGTAAGGAGGATTGGGAATTTTGTACTGGGACATGTAAGGTAAGAGAAAGATCAGATACAAATTGGTGCCCAAAAATAGAAAAATGGCTACAAGATAAACGACCATATTACATTTACACTAAGAAAACGGAAACCACCAAATATCCCATTGAATGGCGCGCACATAAACAAACAAGGCAAGTCAAATTCCTGGGACCCCACTTAGACACACAACTTACATGGAAGCAACACACTAAATCAATTATGGACAAAACACGGATAAAAAGAAGACAGATGTACTGGCGAAACTCTAAACTCAGCATGGAAAATAAACTAAAAATCTACAAAACGATAATAAAAACAGTCTGGACGTACGGAGTACCACCATGGGGGACAGCTGCAATGAGCCACATAAATAAAGTAATAAAAAAAATATTTTCTTACATGGAATTATACACATATATTTTAGTGTATTAATCGATCTGTGTCGATATTCCATATAAAAAGATATTAATCTATTTATATCGAGGAACTATTAGCTTAGCAGGTATTTTTTATATTTTCTGAAATTAAATATATGAAAGACAAGGAAAGATACGAAACAGTATTCTTCGTTTGTACTGTTTACATTGTTCTTGTCTTTCATACGTTAAATCTGATAATTTAAAGTTACAATTAAACTAGTTACTAATCACAAATTAAAGTTAAATTAATAAAAACTAAACGATTTTTGTTCAAACATTTTTAAGATGACTTCCATCCCTCTTAAGATGAATATTAGAATTTTTGTTTTCAGTTAAACGAGACACCTGTCAAAATTTGACCAAAGAAGAATTTAAAAAAAAAAAGTAGTGAAAGTAGGATTTAGAAAACTACTTGTTAATATTTACACTTACATTCAATGAGTTATTTCAAGTGGTAATTTTTATTGACACCCTGTATATACATTTGTATGTACATTACTTCCTTTCAGTTTTCCTTTATTTACCATAATTTATTTTTCTCATTCCAATTGACTATTTTCATTAAAAACAACTTGTTTCTGTTCTTAGCTTTTACCTTATAAGCGTTGGTAATTTTTCTATCTACTTGCAACTTTTTGTGTTTTTTTTTTTTTTTGATAAAATAAAACTTGCTGTATAAAGTTAATATTTATAAAAGTATTTCAAAATGATTCTTCGAAATATGTATTATTTTTTAGAAATATAAATAAATAAAGGAAGTAAAAGAATTAAGGGAACGCATTATACTACTTCTACTAGCAAATCTTGTTTCTAAAAAATTAATTTAAAAATTACTGGAATAACATACTCAATACCTATGATCTCTATGCATAATAAATAAAAGCTAGTTTTCCTGGTAAAAGAAATAAAAGCTTCTAGTTAAAATAAAGATACACGTTGAATTATGTAAACTTCGGAAACGAAATTGTGACTAAAAATTTGCTAAATTAAAATCTGTAAATAATTAAAAAGCTTAACAGCAAACAAACAATACTTCTATACTACAATCATCCTTTCCTTTTGTTCTCTCTCCTCGAATAATCAAAAGTTCGATTAATCATAAATATATAATATAGTAACGGACAAGAAAATGTTTAAAACTGATACTTCCATGAATGTGTATTGGTCATTTTTATGCTAAATATGTTGTACCCTATTAACAATAATTGTTTTTTTTTTTTGTTAATTGGATGTAATAATTAGATTGCGAGTGTTTACGCTTTTAAGAGAATTTAACAATGCAATTATATAAAAATTGATGAAATATCAAGAAAATATTGAATTGTCCAATTGAAAATACATCATTAAATAAAATTATAAAAATAGGGACCTCGTCAATTACAGTAACCTTAAAACGTGTTGTCAAATTCAACATTTAAATTTAATTGAAGTTTCTAACGAATGCCTTGGAAACTAGGGCCATGTCCAGCTGGACAAATTATGAAGTGCAAATTAAATAATAATAATAATAATAATAAAAACTAAGGCCAAGCAACAGTTGTATAGGAAACGGTACGTATAGGGAACAATTGTTCAGATTGTTGATTTTGACAACAGATTTCAAGGTTATTGAAATTGGCGAGGTTGCTTCTATCTCGAATAATGATCAATTACCAATAAAAGGAAAGAAACCAAATGTAATTCATCAATTGAAATTACATCGTTACTAAAATTGCAATGCAAAAATGTACAAGATGTACGTAACATGCAAAAATATATAAAATATCCAAAAACTATGGTTACAGTAATATTGAATGTTTTTAATTATCAATAGATTATTGTAATTATTTAATCTCGATTACATTTTCTTTGATCCTATGCACTAAAGTATATTATTAAATCTTTAGAATAAAATACATTTTTAATAATATTTAACAGTTAAAATCTTTACATGGATTTTATAAAACTAAAATTGCATAAACATTGGTTCAAGAGTAACAATTAACAACAAATATCGAGAAACATGTATGCAATACAATAGCAGTGCAACTACAATTAGACGCATCTTAATCACGAATGATTTGGGGCTCGGTAAGAGTAAGACGTCAATCAGGATAAGCGAGTCTGCAATATGCTGCGAGCAATGGAGACTGCTTATCGTAAAGGCTGGTTCAGACGCGGCCAGTACATTAACCAAGTAGCGGTAAGTAAAGCCGAGTTTACACCGTTTCATCGCGGGTGATCATTGCGGATGATTCATGAAAAATGTCGTTTTCATTCTCCTTCTACTCGCAATAATCCTCCAGAACGAACTGGTTAAGCTCAACTTTACTGGCAACTCTCTACAGTTTGACTAAACTACCGTCCGTGTGTGAACCAGCCTTAAGACGAACGCCCCGGAGGTCAAATGAGATCAACGCCGCGTTGTTCCTACTTGCCGTTAATTACACTATGTCCTCAAGTCCTTTCAACTGCACATACGAATCATCGATGTCACTGTACGTTGATTCAATTTATAAAAGAAAGAACAATCCACGGCACTAACCGCACGATTCACTGTCCAACGAACAACTCGATGATGAAACAACTGGGTTAGCAATTTGGCGGCGTGGATCGTCGATTGTCGACAGAGGCAAGAGACGCCCACCGTGCATTATCAGAGGGAAAAATATGGATTTGACGAGAAGCAGATGTTACTTTTCACCGATAATCAGCACTCACGCCTAAAAGCTTACGCCGTTACGCTTTCAGTCGTTGTTTTAAATGCGGCTGCATTGCATCACGAAACGAAGTAACCAAGTGGGAGAAAAATCTGATGGTCGATACTTAAGCGAAATAGATGTAAATGGTCTCCATGTTCCGTCAGGAATCACAACCGTACAATTAAATAATAAATCAGATGATGCATTTAGAATATCACATAATATGTGTATATATAGATATATATATATTTATATATGTTATATATTTATATTTATACATTTAATAATTATATAATACATATTACATAATTATATACATATTTATATATTATATATTATATATTTTATTTCTACGAGGAATTACGTCTACGCTTATCCTGCTTTTTTACAGATGTTCACCGTGAAGTTATTTTCATAGCTGAAGATGTTCAACTCTTGCGGCTAACATGCCCTTCTTTGGGTATATCTTTTGTTCATATTTTGAGTTTAAGGCACAGACTGGAAAGATTTGAGGATTTTATGAAAGTTTCTTCAGTTTGTTAAATATTTACTTTAAATATGCCATTTTCCGTATATTTCTTCTTGCCATTTTAATTTTAGTCGGAGGATGAGGAAGAATTAAAGAGCATAGACGCTTGCCAGTTGCGACAGTCTTCTCAAGTATTTTTCATACTTTAATATGGTTCCAATTATCTTTAGTATCTTTTGTGTCACTTGTATGTTAATTCCAACACGAGATGATACAAAAATAAAAACCTGAAGAGTACATAGATTTTTCAAGTACTTCACATTTATTTTTAATATTTTAATAGTGATTTTTTATATGGATTCCTTTCAATATATATATATTGCTCTCTTGTACTTTAATCCTAACGCGAGAAGAGAAAAGAATTGGAAAGTATAAATACTTGTAGATCGCGCGAAGGATATCTTAAATATTTGGAATCTTTGTGTCAACACCTAATTAAATAATTAAATTAAATTTTCAATAATTAAAATATGTTAAAATAAAATTAAAATTTCATAATTAAAATTTTCAATTGTAGACATTTTTTTACATACAATATTTTAACATTGTAATATCGTGAGCAAAAAGGCCTGACGAAACACTGTCGTCTGTCCTTCGGTTGTTCGTTTTCATGGAAAAAAGCCTATGTGACTAAGGTCACCTAGTTGCTGCGGAGACTCCCAGCAGGAGTTTTTCTTCCGTCACAGTGCCATGTAAATTTGTGACGTAGATGAGAAACAAAAGAAGGTTTCGAAAAGAAAAAAAAGGAACGTTAGAGGAGAAGGACGAATTGGGGGTCAGAGAGTCGAGTCGAAGAGTCAGAGTTAGTCGAAGAGTCGAGGAGTAAAGTTGAGAAGTCAAGTTGAGTTATTGAGAGTGTTGCTAGCGTTGTTGAGAGCCAGAGTTGCGAGTTTTGTATTTAGTTCGCGTTAAACAACCATCGTTTTCTGTCCAATTAATATACTGTACAGTTTATTTATTGTGAATAAATTGTAAATAATTCTGAAAAATTATAGATAATATTCCTCCGATTCTACAAGTGGGGCTCATCCGGGGATATTAGAAAAAAGTGTTTTCCACTATACTGCAATATTTCTAAATGTCAAAATGTTTCATAGGAATCTTTTATTTGCGTTAATAATAGGTAGAAAAATTACAATAAATCTTTGTTATAACGAAAGGGTCAAGTATTTTGCTTTGTTCCCCGTTTATCAATTTTTTAATAATAATTATGCAAGTATTACCGCAAGTAAATAAAAGTACAAATAAACAATTACATTAATGGAACGGTGTGTATTCAACATTATAATATGAATATTAAAATAGTTTATTCTAAAGAGGAATATATATAGGTAAATAAATGAATACATAAAGAATTATTTCCAGAAAATTAAATATCATTTTTTATCAACAACGAACATACGAAGCTGCGTTTGCAATAGGAAGATATAAAATTAATTAATTTTTGCAGTTGTATTCACGAAACAACTTCATTCTATTGAAAAGCTGTATTCTTCCATTTAATTTGCGTTTTTGTTTTTTAATACTATTGAAGTAATTCTACATATTTCGTCCGCTACAACTTTTGTTTAATGGTAAACTTTAAATGAGTTATATGTGCACATAAAACTAATTATTATATATTAACGATCAAAATTAACATATAACAATAGAATGACAGCAGATATCTTATCTGAGATAAGAAATATACAACCCCTTTAGTTTAGTTTATTTCACTTTCTACTATAAAATACGAGTATATCTTACATAAGCAATATTTATACCTATATATGATGCCTAATGAATAACCTACGATGCTAGGATATTAATCAAATTATAGCAAATTATTGTATCACAATATGGTATTACATCTGTGTAACTGCGTAATATAAGTAAGAGAAGACGAGCAGAAAAATATGAATCGACTCCATGAGAGATCGTGTCAGAGCATTACCATCAGGTTCAACGCTGCAACTGCAATCGTGCGTGCAAGATGGTCTCTGGCTGGTCGATGAAAGCTCGTCAGTGGTAAATTGGACGTATCAAGCCACATACTTTAACCAGTAGTCCTACTTAAGCTATAGTAGAAAAAGGTACGCAACGGTAGACTGGGAGCTTTCATCAAAAGATGAGATTTTCTCTATGAATGGAATCAATCGCATAATAGTGCTTTATGTTATATTTGAATCACAACCGTACAATTAAATAATAAATCAGATGATGCATTTAGAATATCACATAATATGTGTATATATAGATATATATATATTTATATATGTTATATATTTATATTTATACATTTAATAATTATATAATACATATTACATAATTATATACATATTTATATATTATATATTATACACAATTATACATACATAATTATATATTACATATATTATATATTTATGTATATATATATTTAGAATATCACATAATATATGCATGGATCTATACAAATTTATATATATCACATGCATCATATAAAAAACACACAATTTAAGGACTAAATAATTTAAATAAAATATTGATGTTGGTGAAATATTATAAAATATATTTTTTATTCGGCTATTTTTAAATTAAAAGCAATGGAATGTTTCATTTTTACGATCTACTCACATATTTTTGTAATATTATCAGTTTTTTACTTATATTTATGATACGTTTATTACACCTAAGCTTGTAATGGGCGAAAACCTAACACGAAAATAACAATAATAGAAAAAATATATTTCGTTTTAATTAACACGAAAAGAAAATTACTATAGACTTTTTTAACATTTCACTTTCGAATTAAATTAACAGTTTAATATCCGTAAAATATATTTTATAATGTTCTTTCCTTCGAAAATGAGTTCTCCGAATTAGAAGTATAATTCGTGTAAAACTCGTGTTTAGAAGCGATAGATACAAAATAGAAGAGCAACCGATGAGGTAATTGGTTTAAAAATATATCGTCGGCAACTGTGGCCAATTTTGCTTAATGCTTCTGTATTTCAAAAATCATTTCCGTCTTTATCAATATCGTTTCATACATATTGTTATGACTTTAGAGTATTATTTTCATTAATTTTTTTAAATATTTAAATTACAACTCTAAAACTTTTTAATTTTCTTCTTACTTTTTTTCTTTCAAACAAATTTTAATGAACTTTTTCGTATTGCAATAGTTTATTTATCCTCCACTTTTCATTTTTAATTTAATCTTCATTTTTTATTTTTTATTTATTCCTCGTTCGCTTCGAAATATTAGGAAATTTACAAGAAAATAATTTTTATCCATCTTGTCCAGCAGACTATGTTTTTAGTAATAAATTTTAGTAATAAATTTATATATAAATTAAACTTAGAACAATATTGCGCAAGAAACGCATTTAATGTAAATAAATGCGCAGAGAGTTATGAAACATTTCTCGTCAATATTTATCGTAAAACATCGAAGAATAAAGAATTAATGCAAGTGATACGTTATTCTACTATTGATTACACTATGATTATATTTACCATAGCATGTAGTCGATATATTATTGATTTTTTTTTTTCTTGTAAATCTCATCGCTCTTATTTTTGTTAATTGAATATATATTAGTACTTTATCTTCCTCCCTTCTAAATGTTAATCATTATTTTCTTTCTTCCTTCAAAATTCTTTTTTTTTCTTTCGATCACACATTATAGAACTTTTTTCATTTATTACAAGCATTTAATTACATTTTTTCTTTATTGCAATTTGTGCGTTTGTTATAATCGTTTACTATAAATTTTTAATAATGATTAATTTAAAAATAATAAATATAAACTTCATAATAATTACTTTTGAATTTATTTCCTTACAATTTCCATATTCGATCTAGTAGTACTACTACAAGAACAGACGTGAATTTATAAAATACGCAAACAGTCGCGTCATTTGTTCGATCATTTCAAAACCAATTGAAAAGAAAAATTAGCTTTTACACGGCTTCATTGTTCCTTCGGCCATATCAGTAGCAATTTGGACATTTTGCACCACTTCGTCCCAGCTCTTCTCACAATTCAATTACCCCCACCCTCCTCCTACATAAACATTTCGTATCCATTCGCAATTATCGTTTCATCCTGGACTATGTGCAGTTTCTTCTTCGTTTCTGTCTTTTTATTCCTCGTCGAGAGTGACCTTCGACTGATGAGCTCGCAGCGAGATTTGTCTGTTTTAAAATAGCTCGTTTGGTCGCCGCATCTCAAATTTCACGCGAATTCTGACGGAAGCCGATACGCGTGGCGCATGCCTTTCGTCTGCTTCCATCGCGCGTTCCTTTTCTCGTACCATATGCCATTCAATCGGCTTCGAATTTAGATGGGAAATAAAGGTGCGCACGCATGTGAAAAGTATTGATATGCGAGCAACGTATATCCAACACGACACGCGCGCATAGCACACGCACGTTGAAATATATCAGCGATCGTTTAACGTTGAACACACGCTTCGATTTCGACCGAACATAATGGCCATCCAATAAGCAGGAAGTCAGTTTAAGGTATTTGTAACGTAGATTGATTTTCCAGCAATTTCTTTGAAATGTTGGCGACTTATTATTTTCTATATTAACTATAAGTGGTTCAATTTTTAGAAAGTCTGGCTTTACCGAAGTGTAGATATTGAAAGTTGAACGTTATAACACATAACCTCTACGGTAAGCTGTTACAAAAATGAGTTTCATTAATTCCGGGATAGTCGTTCTTATAAAGCTGTTAAAAAATTAATGGATTGTGTAAAATTCGTAGAACAATCCTGTTTAAAAAAAATTTCAGTTCCAACCTCGCCACTTTCAGATAAAAATAATGTGAAATATGTAATATCGCTCATTTCGGTGTCTAAATTGTTGCATGCACTGTAGTCTGAAGTTGCTGTTCTCTCATTTCTGAATTGTTTGTTAGCATGCGCCCATAGAAAATGGTCAAGAAATTTCTTCCTAAAGAGAGAATATCAGTCGTGCAGGAAAAATGGCTTTCGAATCTCGGTATGTTTTACTTTTGTGAGATATGTCGCGTTACAAATATCTTAAGCAATTTATAATTGTCCAGTCATATATATTGTAATGCAATTTGTTGAAGATAGAATTGATTAAATGAAAATGCCTATTAATACTAAGACGTCAAATGATGTAACAGATTTTTCATTCAATGTTGCAAGACTATTTTAAATTTATTGATGCTATGACTTGTTCAGAATTACTACTTTATAGAAAACTAGAAGAAACAACTATGAGATTATTTATATCACCAAATTGGAATTAAATAATCAATATGAAAAATTCTAGATAAATGTATAATTATAAAAAGTGAGAAAAAATAACTGAACATATAATAATTATTTAATCAGAAGGTTTGTCATGTAGAATTACAAAAAGATTCTATTTTACGCGATATATTTGTTCAGATTTCTGTTTTAGTAAAACAATAAAAAGAATAATGTGGAATATTCGATAGATAATATCATAAAACACTTTACAACGATAGATTTTTGAATTTTTCAATATGGGACAATTTTTGCCAAATTTCTACCCAGACACACTACGAAAAGAAGATAATTCCTAGGGATAAAATGAACAATTATTAATCTTTCAACGATGAATTTTGACTGGAAAAAAATACGGAGGAAAGTAATTGGGGAAGATAAAATGAACTTTTCAGTCAACGATGAAAATATTATTTTTAGAAAACATTTGATATAGATCAGCCGAAATAATTGTAACAGTGTGAATAGCTTTTCCGAATATTTGAAATGATATAAATAGTTTGTAAGTGAGTCAAGTGGCATGCAAGTGTCTTCCGCAGTCTGAAGAAAGGGAAATGACAAACATCCGACGAATTGGCACTGCTGTTTTAATTCAACACAGACTCGAATGCATACTACTTACAGTAGTACTCCCAACTATTTATATCTTACGATAATATCATTTTTATCGTATACCATAGACTCAAACTTTCTCCAAACATTTGGATAAAATGTCTAAGCAAAGGAAAAATAATTTTCACTCCCAAGTTATTTAAATATTCTGCATCGAATTAAAATATTTCTGCTCCTTATAATTAACGAGAGAATCAATCTGTTATATTAAAAAATCATTTAATAAATATTCCTTAAGAATTGATGTTAATTAAATCGTGTGTATTTTTAATTATTTAAAATTTATTTTAAACGATTTTCTAAACATTCAATAATTTACATTGATCCACACAGCCAATGCCCATTTATCACTCAAGTGTTCGTTATTAAAGTAGAACAAAATGAAAGTGCTCTATTGAAATAATGATTCTAGAGAAAATAAATTAAGAAGATTCTTCGATCAATTATGTATTTACAGCCGCAAACTCTTTTTTAATGTATCTTAAATTTTAATAATTACAGTCAAATACTGCCGCAACAGGTAATTATAATTTTCTCATTTACAAAGTTGTTTGGCAAATTTTATCACGTTAAAACTGAAAGTGTTTTAATCTAAACCAATATATCTTGCATACTATAATTATTTCTTTTATAATATACAAATTAGTCTGACCTCTCTTCAAAATCACATCATATTATACTCCACGCTTATCATTTACCAATCTATTCATCAGCAAACAGTGCCAAAGGGACCATCCATAAAAAATGCACTCTTCTCAAAATTTCTCATCTCAACATAAAAATTCATCCTCCACTGTCATCAGAACGACAGAATATAATCATCATCGAACCGCACCAAAACATCTCTCCTACCACGCTTACCGATTTTCTCCCTCACCAAGAAGAGTTTCGAAGCACTCGGATCGGCTCTCACACTGGTATCCTCGTGTGTCACTGCTCAAATCCAATCAGCTGAGATTTTCGCGGTCACTCGCATGATTTTCACCAGGATTTTCATGAAGACGAACGACAACGATGTTCTTGATGCGGATGGCGCCGAGACTATTAGTTCACTGCGACCGGCTTGTCGCGAGCCACCGGCCAGTGCCTAGGACAATATTAGAATCGTCAATCTACAAGCGTCTCCCTCTCCTTCTTCATTCGTCGTTGCCCACGTTCTGACGTGCTTCGTCTAGTCGTCTCTTTTCTACTTTGCAGCTTCGTTCTTGCTCGTCTTCCTTCGCACGACTGTCCTCTTTTCGCCATCGTTTCATCGTCCACGCCATTTCACTTCATCTGATTTTATCGCAGTTGCTTCTTTACTTGGTTAAGGTCCAAGGGCTGTCTTCCACGCGTTACCCTAACGCCAATGTCACCTAATCGCATTCTCGCGGTTACGATTTATCGTTGCATCACCTTGAAACTAGTTGTTTTAACGCGTTGAACGCCCAGCGTGATTCGGCTAACTTTCCAGAACGTAAATAGGACGACAAGCGGGAATTCATTGTTTATCGCCTTCGATTCGTTGTAAAGAAAAGACTATTTAGTTCTGAAATGGAGAAAGCGATAAGCTTTCCAGTTAGAGTATTCCGAGGGATCTCATGGCAGATATCTTTCATTTAGTCGAGAAACATACTTGCGAGACGTACATCAGTGATTTGTTCATCCTCAAAATGTTGAGTAAACAGCGTGAAAATATAGTGAGAAGAAAGTGAGCGATGATAAAGTCTACAATTATTGTTGGAAGTGGCCGGAGTCACCCCAAATTTGTTTGGAATGTTTTAACAAATACCATGCGATTTAGCATAATGTAATATTTTATGCAGAATATAAATTAATAGAAAGTATGGTATAATGTGTTTTTCATATTTTTAGGTTGTATATTCCATATATAATATTCTATATTTAATTAACTCGAACAAGAAGAGCGTCACCCATATTTTGGTGACGGGGCCCCCACGGAAGTACAGCCGTCACATACATGTGGGTGACGTGGCGACGAACGAGTGCCAAAGTATAATTATTCATTTAAGAAGAAATTCTATGAATAAATAGATCTAAATATTTTGTATATTTGTTCATATTGCAATCTGCAAATATATACAGATTTAACAGATTAATTATTCGTATAAGCGCTATAATTTTCTATTATTATTTAAATAAATTTTATTAATGACAAAACCCGTGCCTGTATCTTCTACTGAATCAAATGTTTAATTGTTTATTTTAAGAAGCAGGTGTAAACTTATTATCTTAGTCCACATGATTATTGTATATCTGTTACACAATTTCTCAACAGCCTCCGTGAAAATGCACATTGAATGGAAGATTTTAGTGACATTTCCGTGTAATCTTTAAGCCATTAAAGATATTGGAACAAGGTTTGAAAACTACTATGATATAATCTCTTTCTAATGATTTTTATATAATATATTTTCTATTTATTTAGTTAGTTTTTTAAATGTCTTAAACTTTATTGTTTGAAACAAATATAACAAAATAAACAAAACTATTTCTTTCATATGTTAGAGCTTTTATTTTTTTTTTTTTTTTTTTTTGGTAATTTAAATTGCAAATTGAGAACATATTTTCTTCACAAATTATAAATGGTAGGGCACAGGAATCTGACAATTGATCAAACGAAATAGAGTTTTAAGATTTCAATTTCCTATTGAGTTTTCATCTTAGTACAAAGATTTCTCAATGAGAATTGATTGTAAAATACTTCCAAATAATATAAAAAAAAAGAAATACAAAGATGCTATCATGCCATTTTATTTTTTGAAAAAGGCTCCAGTGAAATGTGCCCCACTACTCCCCCAAATATTCTTCTAATTTATTTCAAAGATTTCCTATTACCCTTTGGACCATTTCGTTACAGAATTGCTGCAATTTCATCTTTTCTTTTGGCAATATTGGCAAATCGAGGAACACACTCTTTGTTTTTTGGTTTTTGAGTTTTTAACTACCACTAATCACAATAAATCAAATTTGGCGATCAAGGGAAATAAGAAATATCGTCCTACCATGAAACCGAATGTTCAGAAAACATTCCACGCACAAACATTCAACACTCTGTCATTTTGGTGTGCAAAGTTGTATTAGGTTGTCCGAAAAATGTCTTTCTTTTACAGACACGTCTTTTACAACGATGCATCTTTATAAAAGACACGAAACCTAATCTGTCGAACGTTGTGATCTTTATTTTGCTAGAACAAAATGGATAATACGTAATTCGATAAAATAATATAAAACGGAAAATGTTGTGCATCCATTTCATTATAAAACGAAAGAAACTTTTCGAAAGACCTACTGCCCTAATGGGACCATACAGTTGTTCAAGTCGATGAAATTGTAGTTCCAAAGAATTACGCAGAATTTTTGCATAGCGGTTTTGTCACCGTAACAGCATTGCCTGTCCTCAAAGAAGAGGCAAAGATACCAAACGATGCTGCTCCATGCCATGCAGTCATTTTCTGGGTGTGAAAACCTGAACTTCATGAAGATTTTCAGGAAAACTTTATTTATTGGGGTTAGGTTGAGGTTAGGTTGATTGGGGTTAGGTTATTGACACAACCAGATAATACAAAATGAGCCTGGTCTGACATAAGCAGAAAGTTCAGCGCACTCTACAGTCAAAATTTCAAACAATTCTTGAGAAAAATTTAGCTGTTGGACGACATCTATGTTGTATGGATGAAAGTTAGGGTCCTTGTGCAAAATTCTACGAGGACTTCGACTTGAAAGTAAAGCGCTTGTCTGTCTCTTGATTGAACAGCATTGCTATTCTCACATTTTCAGTGTCCTCTGCAATTCCTGTTGCACGAGCAACAGCGAGTAGCTTCGTCTTGAATGCAGAAGCACTCTGCCAAAAATTCCGAACCTGTAACTTTATGGAGTTACGGAATATCACTATGGGGGACCGCAGCAATGAAGAATATAAACAAAATAGAGATAATGCAAGCTAAAATTCCTAGAACAACAGTAAACGCCTCATGGTACCACATATTTTTTTTTTTTTTTTTAGTGGAAAATCCAAATTAAGCG
>JACXIL010005298.1:0-14700 GCA_014737365.1 Bombus soroeensis
ATTATATTTACTTACCAATATGCATTTACTAACATTTAGCATAAGCAAATCTGCTACGAATTGTATCGTGCATTTTATTATTTTAGTCGGAAACATCTAACAAACAGTTGGTAAAAGTTCTATTCATTGCAAATTAAAAGTAAGAAAGTATGATTTTTCAGCTGAGGAAGGTCACAGTTTATTACGAGGCTTCATATTTCATATATTATCGAATACTTTGACTTTCAGTCCCTCTTTCTCTTTCTCTTTCACTCGCATTATTCTTTTCTATGTTTGTCACGTTTAACGCTTCATTGTCACTAGCTTCAGCAATAGAAACGATTTTACTTCGATTTTACTCTCTAATTGCGGAATTTAAGTCACGAATTTGTTGCAATTATTGCAGATTTCCTGCATAGATTTATTTACTTAATTAATTATTAGAGAAAATAATTGCAGACTCTGTGCGTATTTATTCTAAAAAGCTGGAAAAATGCAGGCCACGCCATAGTTGGCGTTACATGAAATTCAAGGTTTAGTCCAGTGTACGCCATTGAATGCTCGATAATTAACTTCGCTATCTTTCCTATTGATGCATCAAAACATTGGACGGTCGAGTAATGCAATCTGATCCGAACTCAAATATCGACGAGGCAATACTAATGCAGCAGTGAAATTTGTTTACTGTTCAAAATTCTTGAAAATGAAATTTTCACTAACGTGCTTGTGAAATTTTGCTGATCAAAGTAAGATCACATAAAATCACATTTACTTATTGATGGAATAAGGGAAAGGAAGTTACTATATCATTTGTCAAACAAACCGCCTTTTTCATCGATATCCGAATCATACGAAAGCCATATCTGTACACGGAACACATATATTCCACTTGTGTGCGATTATATTTGTGTGGGTTTTCATCCAGTGAAAGTGATCGAAAATAATCGTTTACGGAGAATGCACGTGGTCGGCACGAACACGACCGAAGGGTGACAGCTTTGTCGAAATAAACATTCCCCCACTCTTTACCAAAAAACAACAGTGCTGATAACACGAAAGCGAAAATCATTGCAAATCCAATTCATTAAATATTATGTAACACGGTCCAAATTTTTATTTTGCGATAGTGCCATAATTAATCGATGTGGACTGTGATATGAGTAGGGGATCCGTGATGGGTGATGCTGCTGGCTGGATGTGGAGGCCAAGATATGTTCCGCCACTGGTGTAGATGGGGCGGCGCTGCTGGGGTACTGCTGCTTAATCTTCCTAATTTAGAGGCGTGGAAGAAAAGGTCGGACTCGAGGGTCGGGATTCGAACGCGAGTCCCGAACCTTCATAACCTAAGGCGTTAACCACTGCATTATCGTCGTCCGACCGATCGTTGGTGTTGAGTGGTGGTAGTCGCTTGTCGTGTGTCTACTCTATCGAAAATGTCCTATCACGCGTCGGTTCATATAGAGGGTGTTCGGCCACGTTCTTTAATTATTGACAGTGAGAAATCGGTCGAAATATCCCAGTGCGCGGTCTATATTGCGATTCTCAACTACTAGGTTACAGTCAGTCAGGTTGCAACTGATCGGTTGATATCGCGAACCGTGAATGCTATTAACGCTATTAACTATCCATAACGAGATATTTGTCGCAATGATAGAAATGTAGCGGCACATGAGTCAGAGGATGATGCGAATCGAGAGCGACTCATGTTGTTATTTTACGTACAATATCGTCGCTGCGTGCAACCGTCAACCGAAGTTGAATTTAAACTTACCGGTACTCCTGCGACCAAAAAAAACACGATCTTTAGGACAGTTAGTATCGAGCGAACAGAAGCATTACCTAGCGTACGAGTGTCGAGCATTCTTATATCAAGTATATCGAATGACTTTGACCGAACGATAATTGACTCTGTATTCTATATTTAAAAATACTTTTAAATACAGTTGACACGTATTTTATTAAGTACAAGTATCAACTCGTCTCGTTATTGTATAAACCAACACGCAAAGTCCACCACAGAAAATAATTAGCTTTTAATTGTCTAATAGACTTCTGAGAATACGAAGTCTTGTCCGTTCTTTTTGTTATATTTTCATCTTCTGAGAAATGTACACTTCGTCGAAATAGCTTACACAACCAGTCTTGGAAGCATTTGTAATCATGATCCTTTTTTTCTCATGAGAAGTAAAACGTTGGATAGAATGCATTGGTGAACTATCATCACAACCTTAGTTAGTTCTCAGATTTCTACACGAAATACTACCAAACTTCTATGTCATGAATGTAAATTGCAATGTAATTAATAAAATATAAAATATAATACATGTATAAATGTGAATGTAATCTAACATTATCTACATGATATATGTATGCGCAAGTTAGCGATATAAATATCTATATTACCTTTTTTCATTACTGACATTTATGATGTTAATTAGGAAGACAAAGACATAAAAGGGTCTAGAACAGAATAATTTATCGTATACCTGTAAGTATTTATTGGTAAAATTATTATTATCGAAATGTAGTAAAGCAACGTATGGCAATCGTTCTCCGGTTGAGAATATATTTCTGACATTGTTGAATAAACAATAATATATAATAAATAATGAAATATGAAATGAAGAATGACGTATGGTAATGCTTACGCAAATTAATTCGAAAAATTTTCAGGATACAATGATATTCTGTAATTATTCATAAACGAGACTGCACCTGCGATTTTGGTGAAATCTAAATTTGTTGTAAAATTCAACATTTTGAACTGCTTCCTATACACATAGCCGTCCCTCGACCTTAGTTTCTGAGATATTTGCAAAAGATTGTCGGTACTACCTCATCTAATCTTGCCCTTACATGCATGCCCATGGCGACATACGTGTTTGCGAGGTACGTCCGCTTAACTACTGTTTCTAAAAACACATCGCGGCAGTCTGCAAACAATCCCTATATATAAATTTGTTTCTTATTTTCCTAACCTGAAACTACTTCGAAAATGAAAAAAGAATCCTTTAAACGCATAGACACGTGTTGATAGCTACTGTTAAAAGTTATACAAAGGAAAAATGAAAAATACTGGTTAATCCAGTTGTCGTGAGGAAGCTGACTCTTACCTGCCATTAATATCATATTGTCCACTAAAACAGTTGAATTGAAAAAAAGTAATCCATATCCAATACGGATAATAAATATTTTCATTTTCTTGTAATAAGGTTTGGGCTTATGTAGACTGAAATAGCAGGCGTCAACCCCCCTGAGTGTCACACGCTCAGAAACAGTAAGAGGGAAGAAAAAACATCCTGCATGCCACAGCCTTCGGAACAATAAGAAGATAGTAACAGAATAACCGCGTTTCATATACACCCGACGATAACCCCTCCAGAAGGACAAAATCTTAGTATAAGAACCCTCCCGAATCAGCATTCAACACCTTTTTGTTATAACATTCTGAACTGTCACTCTGTTGGATTCGTACAATAACTTTTACTACCATATCTGAAGTTCAAACTTTTTATCTTGTAAAACGTTCGAACTACGACGCGACGAGATCACCAGTGATCTGTTAATTTTGCGATTTCCTGTGTCTGCTATGTGACATGAGCTTTGCGTATTCAAACAAAATATTTCTCCACTTTTGAACCATTTCACATTTGATAGCCTTTTATTCCCAACTGCAATCATAAAACGGCAAACGTTAATCGTTGAAACGTATTTCTAGTCTGTCTCTTTGAAGTACCTTCTCGACAAATTAACTTCTTATACACATTGTTTGCCAGTGGTAGCGTTGTGTTTATAGAAACAGTTATTAAGCGGTTGCACTATGCTGACGCAAACGTTGCCATGAACGTGCAAGTATAGGCAGGATTTCATATAGTATTAGAAGCAGTAATCTATTGCAAGTACATCGAGTCATTTTGTTTTACGGGAACCTACCTCGTGTATATAACGCATACGGACCCCGGGCACCCCTGATAAGGCCATGGGGGTTGGGATACGCCCAACCAGCGCGCAAGGTACCCAGTACTTTGCTATCTCGATTATCTAAGGGTGCTGGCGTCTTCGCTCCTCACAAGTCCAACGGGGCGTTTTCTAAACCGTACCTTAACCGCCGCGGGTCATTCGGTGATAGCCCGGCCCACTGTGCCAGCATGTTGACCATCAACCACTGCCACTACGAGTCCATACCCAATATTGGTCGTCTCTACTCCCACCGAGCTACGCTCGGCCGCCCATAGTACCATCTTTAGTCGGTGGGACTATCGTGTGGATGTACGGCCACGTCACTGCCGGTAGGCGACCAGCTAACCGAACTGGGCAGACCCAGATTGGACTCATGTAAGCAGGGCCTCAGGTAGTGGGGCGGTCTCTCCTGGGAAACTTATCCCGACGGCCCAACCTTTCGCATCAGGATCATGGGTGCGCTACTACCCATGGCCACGTTCGGACAGTTCCCCTGGCTGCGGGAACCTGTGTTTGCCAGCCCCATACACTCGCAAAAAGCGAGTGTTACTTGTGGAGCTATTGCAAGTACAGGAAACTCTTGATAATTGCAGTGTTATTATCTGCATTCCCAGGGAGGAGGGTTAGCTCTATGGCGCACGAGAAACTCGATGTCCCACCGCGATCGAGTAGTGTAATATGCTCCAATATTAGATACTGATGTTAATGCCAGATATAGCAATGTACCAAAGTACTACTTCAAAGCAAAACTTTTTTATTTTTAACTTTTTTAAAATGAGACTCTTACTAACGTATTTGTGTGACGTTTCTGATTAGTATGAGACCAAACATGATGTAATTTGAATTCTAGTTACTTACTGATATGTATTTAATTATCATGTATTATATAAGCTAATATGCTGAAAAATATACATATTTTTGGTGTTATTTCAATAACAAAAATGTAAGGAGCATATTGGTAAAAGTTTCATCTATCATAAATCAAAAATAGGAAAGTTTAATTTTTCAGTTAAAGATATCAGCTTATGGCGGGATTTTAATTAATATTTGCCGAACGTTTCGACTCTCAGTCCTTGTTTCTCTTTGTTTCCTATATCTCGGAAACTAAAGTCGAGCGATGTATTTATAAGAAAATGTTTTCCGTGATAAGTTATGCAACATACTTAAATTTTATCGAAATCGAACGTTTAGCCTCGTTTACGTATAACTATTTTTAATGTACGTATTATGTAACAAAATCAGAATTTAATCCCATTGCAAGAAAAATGGTGATTTAGTACAGATTTCCTGAAGGAATACTACTAACCTTCTACGTTACAAATGTTATAGTACGTCTAACGTCATCTGCATGATATATGTATGTGCATGTTAATGCTGTATATATACACAAAAGTCTTCTTTATTACTAACATTACATGTTAATGAGAAAATGAAACAGAAAAATGTCTGGAACAGAATAATTTATCCTATATTTGCGAATACATTCTAGTACAAGCATCCATCATTTGTAACATAATTATTATGCAGTATGTAGTAAAGTAAAGTATGAAAATTTTTGCCCAGTTGAACTCATGTTTTCAATTTTATTAAACTGTAGATAAAAATAGAGTATATTATGTGTAGGATAACTTATGACATCGCTGGCCCAAGTAAATTTAAGAACGTCTACTTCCTGTTTGATGTTTACAGGTAATTCTTCATTTTATGTATTCCATCTTTTCCTACAGTTTAACCATAAGATTGATAAAATGTCTATAGTCGGCGACAATTTTCATTAAAACTTCTTAAATCTTATTTCTTTTCATTATTTTAGACAATATAATGATTATTGTCGAAGGTCCAAAACTATGTGAAGAAATGTAACAATACAAAGTTATAAGCAAAAACTAAACACTATATATTGAAAGTTAGCACCTTAATGAAGTATTCTATTGATGCCGATTACGCGTAGTTAAGACCACGGTCATGTAAACAGTTCTTGACACGCATATACCGAAAGCATAGAAGAAATGGTCCGAAAGTTGAGTTGTGATAAAGGAAGACAAGAAGGGCATTCTACGTATGCGTGGCATGCTATGAATGTCACAGACAGAGACATTGGTACTTTCCGAGACATTGGTCGTCTCCGCTTGCCTCCTAAGAACGAGGACGAAGCTATAAAACTGTTCCATGTTCTCTGATTTCGATGATTTGTGAAGCTCAACATTTTAAACAAATTTTTTCTCCATATGTAAACTGTAGATAGGCCATGGTTTCCGAGAAATTCGCAAAAGCTGTCGGTGCAACTACAGTGTACTTTCGCTGATAATTGTACTTCTATAACAGCGCACGCATTATTGACTGCCAGCGGCCGAATCTATCACTCACCCTCTTTTTGTCTTGACGAACGAGGCTGGGACGAGCTTGGGTGAAGCTCCGTACACATTTGCATATGAGATATTCTAAGACATGTCTGTTATGATTCAATGGGTTTGGGTTTAGACTAATTATTTCAATCCGGTCAGAGCGAGACGACCTATAGCACTAACGTGAAGTAATAACAAACTAATTATAAAAATAGTAGGTGAATGAATAATTGTAATATAATTGTAATTAAATATAATTTTAATAATGATATGTAGATATAATTGTTAAATAATAATTGTAATAAAATAAATATTAACTTCTGATAGTATTAGAATTCATCGGTATGAATAAAAGCCATACCATACTTGTGTAGCTAATCGGCCCTACGTTTTAGCGGAATTGCACAAGTTTATATAGTTTACAAATAATTTTGGGCACTCTCGTAGTTTCGCCTTAGAGAATTCTATATCTGTGTTATATGAGGAACGAGATCTTTCCTTGCTCTGTATATTGATTTCTTTCCAGATCTGTTGTCATGTCATTGCGCCCGAAGTATAAAAGCAGATATATGAGAAGATGTTTACATTATTTGTTTCCACAAAATATTAACATTAAAGTTGATATATTAAGCCATATTTTAATTTTATTAATGACGTATAACATAAACTAGGCAAGTTGTAATTATTTAATAGATTATGCTTATATTATATCTCAGTAGTTGATCTGTTTCCACTTATGATATGATTTATATCATATATTATACATGAATGATTTATACACTTGCAAAACGTTTACAATATAATTATATCTGTTCACGTGGATTCGTTTTACATAAATGAAAATCACGTAAATAAAGTCTGTCAGTATAAAAGAAAAAATATGTACGCATAAGATGACTAGCACAACGTAATGTACTTTCATCTTTATCTCATACGGCACTGACGCTACCGGCCGCGTAAGATAAGATCGCGCTAAAAAACTTCCACGTAAATAGTGTTACAATTTACCATGTAAAAAAGGGACTCACGTATAAGAAGTGTCCCGTAGATTGAGGGACCATAGAAAAAGAAATATATTCTCTAGTGGCGTGAAACCATGATTTTAATAAATCTTTTAGATTGCACAAGGCTATAGGTTGTGTAAGAACTTTTTATTTGACATCGAAATGATAAATCAAGACACGAACATGGTTTAATTTTTCAATATATAAAAAGCATAAATACATTCATGATAAGTGCCTACTTATATATTTTAAATAGTACATTCCTTTACTGAAGATTCCAAGAAAATGAGCTTGCACAGACGCACATAGATTTCTAGTGTGAGTATTATTTCTTAATTATTACAAGTAGTTCGCAACTTTATACGTGCATTGCAGTATTGTACAGTGTATTTATTCTTTGCGATTTTTTAATTTTAACACAATATAAAATCACATATTGAAACATTAATAGAATTATACGTAATGTTCCAAACTAACAAGCTTGAATATTAATTACGGCATTTATAGCACGACGGTAATACCAGTCAAAAATAAAACGGGCTAGGATTTGAAGAAGCCATAAAATGTCTTAGCTTTCCGCACATTTTATACGCGCGTATTAACAAATAGTTCCGAAATGGACAGAATAACGACTTTACGTTATACTATACACGGCATTTTGGACGCTGAAGTTCGCGACATTACATATTTCCCGTTACTATTATTCGAAAACGTCGAGGTCGGATCTGAAATTTCTTTAAATATGTCAATCTTCTAACAAGATAGATTGTATCGTAATTAATCAAAAAGTCACTTTTACTGCGGTTCGTTATCTTATATCGATTAGATTTTAAAACTTCCAACTTTGAAGGCGAATATCTCAATATTTCGGTAATGGTAGCCTTTTCGAAAATTGAAAAATGGAGAGATGATATATTAAATAACATGTCAAAATTTGAAAAAAAATTGTAAGGGTGCCAATCAACGCTACAAATACCTTCCACGAAAAATTTTGTATAACTTTCCGAATAAAATGTTATTAAGATGCTAATGGAATTTCCCATATGAATGTAGTTATTAGAATCGATTCTTCCATCATAGTAAATTAAACTACTATTACATTGTACAGACACTGATACACACAATATTGGAAAATAACGCACAATCATACAGAGTAATAAATGCGACAGTTTGGCAAATGAGGAATATTGACATGTAACTGTATTTCGACCGTTCACGGAGAGACGCGTTCTCGAGATAGCACGTCAACGAGAGTCGTAAATTCCCGTTACGATTAAATAATCGACGCCACTGATCGACGAAACTGATCGATCCCTTATTTTTGTTATGATAATAGAGGTGGTTAAAATGAAAATACATTGAAGTAACAGATATAAATTAAAATTTATTCAAACAACTTGTTTACTAGAGAGATATAAATTGATAGAGTATAATTAGGTTTCGATTGATAGGCAAGGTTAGAGTGCGCGACGTCAGCTTAGATGGTGACGGTTCGAAAAATGTATGTAGACTGATATTCGGTGAAGATGATGCTGCGGAGGAAAACGTGCGATGGGTGGGTCTAAGGACACGAAAAGTGCCGATTTCTTAAGGGCAAGTTTTCGTTGGTAGAGTGAGGGAATAGATTTCGCTAATTGGTCCTTTGTCAGGTTGGTGGGTGAGGAAGGATGCTAAACGCCCACCAGAGAAAGTTGCTAGTGGGAAACATTACACGTGAGGAAACCCAACTTTCCCGTGTCAACCCGAAGTAGACAATAAACTTTAGAAAACAACACAGTAAAAAGATATTTGTTTGGTCTAAAGGATTTTAACTAGAAAATTCCCAAGATTTATGGAGGGTCCTTAGGAATATTGAGAGTACGCAGTAAGGATGTGTAGACATCTGGCTGCCATCTTGCTCGCGGTGTGTCGCCTGGTCTAGGTAGAGAGTCTCCAGACGTATCAAACTGGGGAGCACGAGGCGGGTATGGGTTTCCAGGGCGTAAGACCATGCCCTGGGGAACCACCATGAATCTGATATCTCCTATAGTCGGGTGATGGCTGGTCGATGCCTCTGGCACCCTTCAGTCTGCCGTGTGAGAATTTCGGAGAAGTTGGTGGGCCCATATCTGCCCAGACCACTCACCTCACCTTCTCGTAGGGCTCCCTGTCACCATGCACAGGCTCGGCCGGTATGTGGTGCGAAAGAGTGAGTGGCACCAGGACTGGAACTACTGTCGACGACTAGGCGACTACTAAATATTCATACACACGATGGATCTAGAGTCAAAAAAGAAGCACGTTTACGGTGCAGGGGAGGGAGACCACAGTACCGGCACAGTTGTGGGTAATCAAGTGGGCCCACTGCATCGTCATCTCACTACCACGGCCGTTCGGCGGTGGACCGCCAGGCCCCCGGACGTGTTTCTGCATCTGGCGAGGTGGTAAACAGCAGGATGGAGACAGCAGAAGAGGACAGAGAGCCTCCAAGGAGAACTACGAGGGGTTCGCAGAGAAACGCGAACAGATCGGAGAGTGTGTTTCTCGTTCCGGCCTTGGTAACTGACACCATGCCATCGATGGCAGGAGGATCGCGGGCGCGAGCGAGATCCGACAGCGAAGAGTCGGTTGCTTCGTTCACGTCGCGCTCATCGGTGGCTTCGACGGCGTCGAGGGGAAAGAAGAGGAAAATCACGTACACAACACCGGAAGTTTCCGAGAAATTGATACTGCAAATAAGGACGAGCTCGGTCGCGGACATCAGCGCCGAGGTAACCAGACACCTCTCCGAGGTTATAAAAGTGGCGATGACAGCACCCAACCTTAAGGGGACGTATATCAAATTCCTAAAGGCCGCGCAAGTTATATGTCCGCATGGATGACCGAATAGCTAAGGAATAGCTAAGTCCGACAACGCACCCCTGAAGCGCGACGAAGGACGGAGTACCTTGTCGCTCGTCACACCACCCAAACACCACCGCTCCCGAGGGAGCAGGAGGGTGGTGAACGGAGGGTGGTAAACTCCAGGAAGAAGAAAAAGAAGAGGAAGACAGCCGCTGAAGAAGCGACGAAGAAAGAGGTGAATACGTCTCCACCGGTGAGAGGCGAGCCATCCCAAACAAGGGCGACAGACACATCGAGATCGAGCTCCGCCACACCAAACAAGGGGCCGCCACCGACATCACAGATGGCCGCGCTCCCTCGCACACCGCGGACATCCGCGGTGACCCTAACGTTGAGCGAGGGATCGAAGATGTCCTATGCCGAGATAATAACGGCGGCCAGGCAGAACATCCCTCTTGCCGAGATCGGTGTTGAGCCCGTGGGCATGAAGAGGGCCATGACGGGCGCCATACTATTAAAGGTCCCTGGAGGCAAGGACAGGGAGAAGGCGTCAATGCTTGCGACGCGTCTGGCGAAGGTGCTAGACCCTACCACGGTTAGAGTCGCGGCTCCAGCGAAGATGGCGGAGCTACGAGTTACCGGGATAGACATCTCGGTCAAGAAGGAGGAGTTGCGGCAAGCACTGGCCTTGGCGGCGGATGTGGCGCCGCGGAGGTACAACGCGGAGAGATCGGGGCCTCCAGAGGCGGTCTCCGGTCAGTCTGGGTGAAGTGCCCTGTGGCTGGAGCACGGAAACTGGCCCAGGCAGGGAAAGTTGCCCTGGGCTGGTCCACCGCGAGGGTTATAGCCATCCCGAAGAGGCCCCTGCAGTGCTACAGGTGCCTCGAGCCAGGACACGTACAGGCAGCTTGCGTGTCCACGGTGGATCGAGGTCACCTGTGCTCCAGGTGCGGCGGAAGCGGGCATCGTGCCAGAGGCTGTCCTGCCTCTGCACCCAAATGCTCCCTGTGCGAGTCGCTCGGGTCATCCGCCGACCACAGGATGGGCGGGGCGGCATGCGCTCCCCCGAAAGTCAAGAAGAGGCGACCCACCCGTGAGCCAGCTGCGGAAAGGAACCAAGGGAGCACTACTAAAGTAGTAGATGGTCGGGAGGAGGCCATGGAGTTGGTACAATAATCTTCAAGCGCCTCCTCCAATGTAACCTTGGAAGGTCAAGACGGGCTCAAGACCTGCTCGTCCAGACCATACGGGAGAACCTAGTCGTCCTTGCGGTGGTGCCTGAGCCGTATCGTGTCCCCGACGGCCCCAACTGGGTTCGAGACCTAGATGGATTAGCTGCCATAACGTGGACGTCGGCGCTGAGTGCCCCCGGCAACCTGCTTGACCGTGGCAACCTCTATGTCGCGGTAGAGGGGGCGGGAATGGTGGTGGTGTGCGTTTATGTTTCTCCTAACAGCGGCATAGTCGCGTTCGAGGATTTCCAGGACGGGTTTGGCGAATGCGTCAGAAGATACTTTCCCCGCCAGGGAAATTGTGATGTTGATTTTTGGCAAAATCTGCCCAAAATCATCGATTATAGATTAATCCCGTTTATTCATTCAAATTTTTAACGGCATGTCGGAAACAGCTGCATGGAATCTCCGAGTAGAGTGGATTAATGTTTCTTCTAAGCCTTTGCCTCAATGAATAATTAGTAAACAGAAGCACATATAAGAAATGTTTGTACAAAGTTCACACACCGTGGAAAATTCGCACATGTACCGCGAGTGTGCAAACTGATGCGAATTCTCAACTAGATGGCGATCAGTCAGGTTGCAAATGATCGGTTGATATCGCGAACAATGAACGCTGTTAACGCTCAAGGTAGAGGTAGATTAAAGATGCTGAGTAATGTTACAGAGTATGACTGTGTGATGAAGACTGTTTGAAGACTTGTTTAAGACTCCCAGAAACCTCGCCTGTTCCTCATATACTAGCTCTCTGTCCTAGGGGTTTCCTTCTCCCCATGGTTTTTGTCAGGTGGGAATCTATTCCTTCCAATCTTCTCCTGTGTTGTTGAATGATACCAGCTATTTACTTTAGAGCGGACCTATCAATCACTTAAGGTGTTAATTAGCTTCTTGATGAGGTACGCATCTTCATGTTTACAATTTGGCAGGTAGGAACTTGAGGCTTTACCAAAAAAGGCGATTGTGGTGTCCATATCGTAAACTGAGGATCATCCAAAATCTCGAAGATAGACTGCTCACAGAAAATTTGTATATGATATTTGAGGTGTTTTTGTTAAAAGCACGGTTTGGTATGTGTATAGAGAAAACGAATGGGCTACTCACCAAATGTGTTTAAAATTGCTTAGAACTTCCTTGCAAGGATAGTGTCATTTCGTCAACAAAATCAGAAACTTAAAAGAGCTATTCAACGTGATAAATATTATTTTTTAGTCGGCACATATTAACTTATATTATTACACACTAGTGCATAAAACGATACCTTAACTAATCCTTCGAGTAGTCACATTCAGTAACAGCTCAAGCATACTTAATGCACGTGTAGTTTTTCTCTGGACATTGCTATTTTCATTGCGCTTTTCTGTGCATAGTCTGCACACTCGCGGTACGTATGCGATTTTCCAACGTTAACCTGATGTTACGTGGAAACCCTATACGAGGCAATGAGTTGTTTCGCGCTTTGAATACCGCTCTAGAGGGCCCGGCAGCGCATTGGGTTTCACAGGTGCTGAACGACGAAGACATTACCTGGTCAACAATTAGAGAACTCTTCATTACACAGTTTGGTTGTCAAGAGACAGCAACGTCGGCGCTAATGAAGATATACAGGGAACAACGGCTGAAGAACGAATCCATGGGAGTTTACGGTAATCGCCTTCGTTGCATCCTGAAGTCTAGGTGGTAAAATCTACCTAATGCCGAAATCATCAACGCCACCATCCTCCATCGAATGAGCTCGCTGGATGAGGACCAATTTCGAGCCGAAATGAGAGCTTTTTCCTACGAGGAGAAGCCGATGCCTTCATTAGACAATTCGGCAGCGGGTTCTGGAGTTAAAAGAAGCCAGGCCATTCGACCCGTAGGTGAAGTGCTGCCACTGTGGTATCCGCGGATATACATCATCGGAGTGCCGCAATTTACTAAATTCGTATACCTACATCACACTCGTAAAATAGAATCTCTTAATACCATTAAAACGCTTCAGTCCCCTATATCCTTATTCGGCAGTCCATGCCGGATAATAGTGGATGAAGGAAGGTGTTTTACGGGTAGAGAATTCCAAGAGTTCTGTCAAGGAAAGAATATCAGATCCCACTTTATAGCAACCGGTGCTGGTAGGGCCAATGGACAGGTAGAGCATATTATGGGTACGCTGAAAAATCTGTTTACAACCACAGAAGCGACAGGACGGTCGTGGCAGGACGCGATGGGCGAAATACAGCTGGCTTTAAATTGCACCACCAACCGTGTGATTAAATCGAGTCCGTTAGAATTACTAATCGGTAAAACAGCAAGACCCAACGGTTTACTGCTTCCCGATATCGACGATATCGAAGAAAAAGAGGTGGATATCTCCGGTCTAAGACAACAAGCAATAGAAAATGTAGAAAGTAGCGCTAAATACGATAAAGACAGACTTGACAAAACCAAAGCTAAAGTGGTTAGGTTTAATATCGGTGATTTTGTATTATGCAAAAGCGAGGAAAGGAACCAAACTAAATTAGATCCGAAATTTAGGGGTCCATTTGTAATAGCAGAAGTTTTGGAAGGAGATAGGTATATTTAAGAAAGAACATCAGACGGGAAAATATCATACAAATACAGTCGTGATCGGTTAAAAAAATTCCAGGCAGTTGTATTCCCGCTGAATTGGATGACTGTAGTAATGGTAAGGACAGCGACCATGACGATATGAGTATCCCGATCTCAGATGATGATTGCGACCGTAGCACTTAACAGAGTAAGTTTTGTCAAGCTCGTAAAGGCCGTGTGCGCTTAGGGCGATAATGTAACTCTGTGTGTGTTCATGTGATTCGGGAAAAATGAGATTCATTTGGGTACGAAATCGAAAATGGCCCAGTGTGCCATCACGATCTGACTGGTGATTCACAGAATGCAACTAGCACTTTGAATACTAACTCTACTGACTTTGTCTCCTTTTATTTTGTTATTAAATATCCGTCCAAGACTTTTGTTGTGAACTGGACCCTTGGCTTATTTGGACATTTAGTTAAATTGTAAATAACGATAGTTCTATCGAGTTAGAGGAACTTATCGTTCGTGGAACTATTGTTCGATTTTTGGTAAAGAATACGCAGTGAAAGTAGCAGCAAGTAACAGACGATTCCTTGTTATTCTGTATTCAACTGTCTTCTATTAATTGTCATTCATAATTACCAGTATCATGAATATCAAAAATATTATCAGGTCATTTACTGCTATAGTTTAAATGAAGTTTTTAAATTTTAAAATATTTATTTTGTATTTTATATTTTACACAGTAAAAATGGTTCATTACTGCGGTTATTCAATAATTTACAATCAGTCAGTAGATGTGATAGGAACATTCTGCTTCGTATG
>JACXIL010005299.1:0-14897 GCA_014737365.1 Bombus soroeensis
TACCTGTGCCCCTCGGCTGCTATGTCCCCAGTTGTTTTGATCGTACCTAACTACTCTTTTGCAAGACAATGCTGTGTCTTTTAGCTTGAAGGTACTTTTCTTTGCTGTAAAACTTTAAAATTAAGAAGTTGCAAGCTTGTCTGTTTTATATTTTGCAATAAACACTTATAGTAGTCGTTGAGTAAGACTACATTTAAGAGTGGCCAAACTTAACAGCGTTGAAAGCCATTTTAAAATGTCCATATATTTGGAAACGTCTAAAACAGAAAAAGATTACGTTATAAAGATATGAAAGGAATTTTGAGCATTCTTTTTTATGTTTTCAAACTAGATATAGTATTCTCTAATTCTTAGAATAATTATTATTTCTAAATTCTGAAATATTTTTAATAGCTTTAATAATTGTTTTTATTTCAAGTATTCAATTGTTGTTACAGTTTGCAGCAATTTAGTTAAATTTTGGTTTGGCAACATTGAACAGTGTTTATTTTTTATCAGCTTCATTTTAGGATATAAGGATTCACAGCTATGAGATATGTCAAAAGTTATTCAACAGGTCGCTAGCTTTAATTTTGGATATTTTTATTTTGGTAGAAGTTTACAAAATTCCAAAGAAGATATTGGAAATCCATCTTCAGAAATTTATATCGCAAAAGGATTGATGTTAAATTCTGTAGTAGGTTTAAGATTCTGCGTGGTTCCAAACCTGTTGCTAAAATTCATGTTCGTGTAATCCTAATTTCCCCAAATTTTCATCTTTATTTTTACACTGTGATTTAAGGCAAGGAAAATGATTAATAGTTTCTTTTTTCTTATTTCAAATCATTTTTCCTTCTTAAAAAGGATTTTAAGAAAGATAAAAAATATTTTTTTCTCAAAGTATGGTAGTGTTTATGATGGATCATGTATGATCTTGCCTTTTCTTCGCAATGCTATATCTAATATCCTTAGTGAAGTTTTATTGATACATTTATGTTATTTATGTTACATTTTTGTATCATCTTCTAATTACTATAGCATGGGGATTTCTGTACTATTATCAGTAATAAAAAAAAAACAAAATAAAATAAGGAAGGTTTTTAACGTTTTAATTAGAATGTATGGGCATGTGATTTGTTAATAATTGAGGATGAGTAAGTCAGCAGAATGTTTTCTTTTGAGTCTTCTGGGAAAATTTGTCTAACTATTTTTGGCAAGCAAGTTTATGTAATTGTCTATTTTGTTGTTATGTGCTTTGGAGAATCTTGTGTACATTTAGTGTTGATGTTAGTGTAGTTGATTGGAAGGTTTCTATTTTCTTCATATTGGATTTGGCAACCATGCCCCATATTTGTAGTTCATAGGACCAGACTATATATGTCTGATTTAGATCTTCTTGCTACGAGTTACGTGGATTTTCTGATTAGATGTACGTGTTTAATTTTTTCTTGTATGTGTTTCTTCTAGTTAAACTTGTGATCCAGATGTAACTCCAGGTACTTACCGGAGGTTGTCTGTTGGATTTCCTGATTTAACAATTTGTTTTAGTTTGGTTCTAAGATAAGGACAATGCAGCAATGGCTTAATACGTCAACATGTGACATTTTCACATATAATTTTGTAAAAAGATCACCTATCGCGCTGAAGTTTCATTCGCAAGCTTAAGTCGCAACTTAAACGTAAAAAAATTTCATATATTTTATCCTTGCATGTAATGCTGAAAGACCATATTTATAATTTTGTTTCATATTTTCTCTAGTATTACTGAAATCTTTCGAATTTTTGTGACAAATTATTTACATTGAAATGGACTTGGCACTTATTAGATATCAAGCAACTTTCCCATCTAATATCATTAAGTGCATCTTATGGAACACTAATGATAAGTAATGTTTCTTTTTCATCTGCTGTATTTTCTATAGGCACTAATGAACTAATTTGATTTTTTATAGTTGCGACTTTGGTTTGAATTAGCTTTTTTGTTTCTCGCGAATATTGAAAGTTTATAGTTCTACAAAAGTGTGCTGACGATGGACATGAATTTTTCTATAGAAGATTGTCCATGCCTTTGTTTCTTATCGATGTATTGACGATATTACGAAATAGTCACTATGTTGCTGTCGAATCTAAACCGTTGTCGTTGTCGATAATCTTCTACTTGTATCTATTCACTTTATCCTGAGGAACCATCGCAAAGTGGTCAGATTTTCATCTTTTTGTGGATAAAATCAATATTGTCCAAAATATTACAAACAGATTAAATTTATTACCACCCAATGAAGTTATTCATCGATCTGTATCGAGTAGTAATTTTATATCTTTATTGATTGTAATCGGTTTCTATCGGCAATCTTTTTTTTTCGCGAGGAGGGGAAAATGCGTTACGTATACCTAGTGACCAGCATCACCGAGTTACGTGGGACTCGGCCATACCCACTAAAAACCCCTCCTCTTCCAAGCCTTCTTTGAGCGTAGGATCTCTGCGGAACCGCAACTAAGGCATTACTTCAACGAGACCCCAATCGACGCAACCAACTCATGTAAAATGCAGCGAAGCTCACTCAATATCATCCGTGATTGCTCACGTAATCACCTTCCTCATCCTAGGACCATCGTCTTCCTCTTCCTTTTGCACGATCTGTGGCTCTCTCATATGCTTGCCCGACCCTCATTATTGTTCAGGAAAAAATCCGGAACTGCTCACAGATATGGTCACTGGCCGTCACTAAAGCAATTATGTTGTTTGGCATAAAGATTCCCCACCATGTTCTCAAACGCTGTGCGCTGTACTGTCCATCTCGGACATCTTAGTGAGGCATGCTCAGCGTCAATCGGCGACTTCCTTATTTATCCTGATCCTGTAGCTGTTGAAAATACCATGCCCAGTCACCAGTTGCATGGTGAAGTGGTCGATGCTTCTCTTCCTCTTCCAAAAGGTGGCTGCATCCTCGATCAACCTCCTCGTCCAGTTGTTGGCGTTGTACATGGATCATTTACTTCTCCACTCCTCCACAGTTTCCACTTCCTGCAGCTCCAACTGATTGAAATACACCTCCGGATCCACGAGGTCAAGTCGAACTGATTTCTTGACCTCGAACATTCTCCACACCACCGCGCCTTAATATGAATGGGCATGGTCCCCGTCACCACGCAAAGCGCCGCAAGTGAGACTGTCCTGTAGACGGCCGAGGTACTTATCAAAGCACTCCTCTGGGCCTTACAGAGTTCACTCACTACCTTGGCCTTACTGAGAGCACCCACCCATACTGGGGTGGCGTGACTCCCATACCTGATAATACAGTTGCAGTTACCTGCAGGCATTAGAGGGGCCGTTCACATTTGGCAGGAGCCCTCTGATGGCCCTTATAAAAGCGTCCGCTTTAGTAAAAATAGCCTCAATATGGGCATACAAGTTTCTGTTCGTGTTCAAAACCCCATCTAGATATACAACGCATTCGCGCGTAACCAAAATCTCCTCTGCCAGTGTTATATTAAAATTTTTTGTGACTCTCATTCTTGTCAATAATAAAGCTTCGGTTTTTTCCCTCGCTATCTGAAAACCCGAATTTTGACACCAGTTGATGATCGTCCTCATGTGGAGGTTCAGAGTACCCTCCACACTTTCCTTTTTATTCAGGCCCACCAAGATAGCAGATTTAACAAAATTACCAAATATGGTCAACAGGCCATCGTAAACTAGGTTCCACAGCAGCGGGTACTACCACTAAACCCTGAGGAACTCCCGCAAAAATTTTCCTTACAATCGGTCCACTCGAGTTGTCAAACACTACATGACGATCCTTCAGGTAGTCCGCAAGAACTGTCGTCAATTTCTAAGAGAAACTCCTACGGCTCGCCTTCTTCAAAATTACACCCCACCGCAAGGTATTGAACTCATTTTTTACATCGATGCACACCATGTCGCAGACCAGGCCCTTCTTTCTGCAAGTATCTTTCTGCAAACTTGCAGACCTGCGTTATGGCATCGATGGTGCCTTTCCTCTTGCGGAAACCAAATTGGTTTCGGTGGAACGGATCCATACCCAGCTGCTTACCAATAGCCGACTTAAACGTGTTCTCCCAGATCTTGTTCACCGCCAGTAGAGCACTGATTGGTCGGTACGATGAGGAAAGCCTGGGATCCTTTCCAGTCTTATTCAGCAGGATCAACCAGGCCACTTTCTATTTCGCTGGTACCCTACCGATTTCAAAAATGGAATTGATCATATCAAGCAACTCCCGTGCTCTATGTCTGAAGATCAACTTCCTAATTGGCCCCGGGGCCCCGTCTATACCAACTGCCTCGTTTACGTTCAGTCGGCCAACCGTTTCTCTTAAATCATCCATATGGAGCGTGCCCCCTGCTCCGGGGGTTCCACCTCCATTATCCTCTGCTTCCTCTTCGTTTGAAACGCCCGTATCATTTATTAAAAAGAGATTGCCGATGATATTAACTGTCTGCTCCCTCCCGAGGTTTACATTCGACTTATTCCTTCTAAGCGTAGCAATGACCCTTTTATAAGGCAAACCCCACGGTCACTGTCAAGGGTGGCCGTAAACTCCTTCCAGGTCATCCTCCTACTCGAGAAGATAGCTAGCCTAAGTGCTTTCATGCTCTTCTTATAATCAGTTCCCATCTAATCAGAACACTCCTTGTTCCTACGCCTAGACCTCTGCGCTAGCCGTCTCTTCTTAAGGGTCTCCCCCCGGAGCCGCGCGATCTCATCGTTCCACCAATAATTCGAGTTCTTACTCCCCCTAGGGGGGAAAAGCTTTCTTGAGCGTTACCTCGCATATTTCTTCCAAGATCCTCTGCAGGGAATCCTCTTGATTTACCCCCACGTCTATCCGGGCTCCCAATAACTTATCCTTTATTTCGTCAAAGTTTTGTATAAGCGTATCAAGCACCATATCCTTCGTCAAGTACTTAAAACGGCCCCTATTCCTAGGCATTGCCAATCTTTTAAACTCATGGAGAACATAGCTGTGGTCCGAGGTGCTATAATCTCCAAGTATCACCGACCGTTTATGCCTCGTTAGAAATTTTCCATAGACACTCGCAGAATAGAGAGAATAGACAGAAGGTCCTACCGGCACCTCTTTGAAACGTGGAGTCAAAGCCTATCCTTATAGGAGAGAAGTGGTTCCTGTCCAGAACCTCAGACAATATCCTTCCCCTTCTGTCCGTCTTATGGCCTCCCCATGCTTTGGATTTAGCATCCAAGTCCCGAGCGATGATAACATCATTGCTTCTCTCCTTAGCTGTCCCAACGGATATACCGAGTCTCTCCACGTACTCTTCGAAGACGTTTAGCCTCACAATGGGCGATCGATAACCGATCACACAATATACTTCACTTATCTTGATCTCGACATATCCCTCATCTTCCGACAACGTATTTTCGCTGGGGTGGAGGCCATTAAAACTTGTTGCTCAGATAGACGCGCCCTCTTTAGTATCATTAAACCAGAAGGGAAGCTGTAGATTGGGTTCCGATATAATCAGCACGTCAACCCGACGCTCCCATGCAAGCTGCTGCATCAGGTCCTGCGCAGGTTTACTCTTGTTGATGTTAATTTGAAGTATTTTCAGGGTGTCTGCTCCCAGCCTGTCCCTCTTTTCATTATCTTCTTAACCGCAGGGCACGCTAACGACCCCATAATGTGACTAGTCCGTTCCTCAGACCCCTTACTGCACACCGTGCACTTAGGTGCATTATTACAATTCGCAATAGTGTGGCCCATCGCGCCACATTTACGGCATCACCCCTTGCCAGGACTAATCGTGCACTTGTTTGCCATGTGCCCTATCTTCGGGAGGACCCGCATCGTGGCTATAGTAAGGTCTGTTCTTATCTTGACATTTCCTTTCTTTCCTGAAATGTGCGAAGCCGGCACGCTCTCAACGATTTCACCTCGACCTCGCTGGTATCCTTGATTGTCAGCCCACTAGCTATGTCCTGTTTAAGATCTTCCCGTTCGTCTAACGCCCGTGCTCTCGCATAGCGCCTCCCTCGCTACCATAAGCTCCTTATAGGTCTGAAGCCATTCTCCCTCCTTCCGGTTCTAACTCGGTACCTACTCCAATTATTTGAATTTTTACTGCAAATTGGATACGATTAAATCGGTCATAGATATTGTCTTTTGCTTCGACGCGCTTTTCAAAAGGTGACTGTCTGTCTTGAGATCTGCTGTTTCCACAATCTTTTTGAAAATCGTTAGCTTGGCTTTAATTGCCCCATCTTCAGCTATTAAAACTTTCAATTGTGCCTCCATTATATGTACGAATCACACGCGTAAAGACAGGCCAATAACCTCAAGAGGGAACGAAGGATTGGCTTGATGATGCTGGACCCCTGCTCAGTAGTACTGGATCGTTCATATGCTTTACTTACTACTTACATTGAAAAACTAATGAGCTTACTAACGCATCAGCGTACGTATGAAAGATAATTTTTAATATTATTTTTATTATTTACAACTTATAATTTATCGTAGTGTGATATCGTTTAATCCTTTTAATATCGATCGAAAGAATTATATCTACATGAAGAATGCCGAACCAAATTGATGTGCTTTACTAAGGCTTCAAACAAACACAAAAAGAGGTAAGAATGGTATTTGCAAAATTCAAAAAGAAACATTACGAAATAGGGGGTTAATAAATTAATGCCAAATATATTTCAATATTTGTTGAAAATTGTTCTAATATTTGTTGAAGATCATTAGGACAAATGAAAAGAGTAAGTTATTTTCAGAAACAGTATTTACAAATAAAAGGAATCGTCGTTTGGTAATATTTTGATGTTGCATTAGGATGATTAGCTGCTACAAAACAAGTGGTTAGTATAGCTAATATAATGTCACTGAAAAAACATTCTCCTATTATTATAAACCTTTATAGCTATCGGGTTAGTGAAAATGTGTGATATTTACTTACTATTACTGAAACAAATAACTTACTTAACATTGACCTCTTTTTTTTCTTATGCGGAGGAAACCGTCATAGACACCCCGCGTTCTTGTAGGAAGGATGCAGGGTAGTGCCGCATTTCTACCGGCTAAGACCTCCCCGGTGACTATAACGAGCGCCTAAAGGAGGAGGGTCCCTGGAACCGTGATAGCATACATCATGGGCCCCCTCGCGTGGGATATAGAGAGTAATATATCAAGTTTATCAAGTAATGTTTAGGTGCGTTGTATCAAAAATAAACGGCTGTCTATATACTTTTGAGCGATAGTTCACAACGTAGCCAGGAGAGATTTGGAAGGTAGACATATTGGATTTCACCGATTTCAGAATGGCTGTTTCACCTGCGAAAACTTTATTACCGAGCTCTTTATAACAGAGCTGCCTTCTACGATTCAAGTGATGTCATTGGTGAAAATGCATGTAATATGTAAAAATTCTCTACTAGCCTCCATTTTCTTAATTACATTCGTAAAAATATAAAGTTGCATAAAAATTTGTAGTGTAACCGCAAGTTAGAAATTACCTAATAAATAAAAATAGTAAATATCATAAATAAGCACATTCTCTTTTGCAAATTCTTTTTTACAGTGACAGAGATTACAAAATTTGGTAATAGCGATGAAACCTTAGAAGTAAATCTTATAAATTGCAACTTATCCGCTCATTCTGTTTCACATGAAATTATAAGATAAGATACCAACATCGGCGTAACACGTCAGTGCCATGTCTGGAGGCATCGACGACCGGAGAACCGCGTCGTATGTTAGGTCTCATAGAAGTGGCCCTAACACCGAGCTGTGAGCGACCCGCAGTGCAAGACCTTCCTCACCTTTTCGTCCGACTGGTATATAGGATACACGAGTCCCGGAGATAAACCCGGACTATTTCCCACAGACAAGTATTGTGTGCGTTGAAGGAGCCCAGCTTTTCGGTCGTCCGCACCATTCATCAAGTTGGAACTCTTACTCGCTTCGCTTACAAGGTGTTCGTTTTTACCTTTCCAACTCTCTGGCATCTTTCGCCTTGGAAAAACAACATCGGACAAGTTGAACCTAACCTTTCGGGCAGCAGTTTGTTTAGCCGACGCCGTACGATGCATGCATCCCGCCGCGTTGTTACCAACGGGGGCCACAGGGAGGCGGAGTTGCAAGCTTATAGCCCGATCTCAGCAGGTTGACACTCAAACCGATTATTCTTTCACTCATCTTAGCACCCGTTTGTTTGGGCACCGCCTACAGTGTTGATGGCAGGTTTCATCTCCTGAGTTCCATTGAGGCATTCACGTGGAGCAGACGTAAAGAGGACGAAGCCGTGAGAGTGATTGAAATCTTCGGAAATCTGGAGAATTCGGACAAGGAAATTAACCAGAGAGAAGGGCTAGTACCTGTGAAAAAAAAGTGGGTGTAGGAATTAACAGAATCCGGTCTGGAAAGACGTTACAGGCGAAAGTAAACCGAGCGTGAGGTTAGGATGGTGAGGTAGCCATATTGGGACGCGTGACAACAGCGTCGCTACACGAGTTACTCGGGGAATTACACGGAAGCAGCCATATTGGCACGAGCGCCGAAAGCGCGTCACGCGGGCCATTTGAAAGTGGCAGTGATTGGTGGAGTGACAAGTGCGGAGTAAGTGGCCATTTTGCGCGACCAATGGGAAGAAAGGACACAACCGCGGGGAATGATAAAGAGGTGGAGGAAACATGAGAGGAGGGAGTGAAGAGGAGTTGGCAGCACATCCCGCAACCTCAAGGGCACACAAGGGAAAACGCTGAAAGAAGCGGCGAGGTACATTTCCGCTGCCGCAACACAGATGGTGAGAAGAATGGACCCCGCCTCTGGCGTATTTGCGATAATGGAAGGATGCATAGCGGCGCTAGAGGCGGAGAACGAGTCGCTCCGAAAAGAGCTGGCCTCGCGCCCCACTGCAGAGAAGAGCAGTGAGACAGCGCGTCTCGCCGCAATCGACCGCAAGATGGAGGAGCTAAGACTCTCGCAGCTCCGGTTGATGAAAGAACACCTACAAAATATAGATAGAAGGAAAGAAAAGGTGGTCGTCCCCGACAAGAACACGAGAAGGGTGGAGCCTGGAGTTTCAAACACTCCAGCGACCAAGGAGGATAAGCGGCTGCCATGGAATGGCAGACCGTCGAAAGAAAAAACAAAAAGAAGAAGGAGTCAGGGAAGAAACAACCGGCGAAGCTAACTCCCGGGACAAGAGCGAAGAGCCTGAGGAAAGCCCCAGAGGGAGGATCGGAGAACGCGCGAAGAGGGGGAGACAAGCCTCCCCCCACATACACCACGAACATCGGCAGTAACGATCACATTGAGGGATAGGTCGGGCCAATCCTATACGGAGGTGTTGGCCGCGGCCAAGGACAGCGTCTCTCTGGTCGAGGTCGGCATCAACGCGGTGAGGATGCGCAAAACTATGACCGGAAGCGCCGTTCTGGAAGCTTCCGAGGACCAGAAGAGGGAGAAGGCCGCTGCGCTCGCATCAAGGAGAAAATCAGGAAACGGGCTTGTATCCGTGTGGATACGAGGCCCGGCCGGTGCAGTGAGGAAACTGGTCCAGGGTGGCAAGGTCGTCATGGGTTGGTCGATAGCGAAGGTCAGAGTCATCGAGCGAAGACCTTTACAATGCTGCAGATGTCTGGAGTTTGGACACATGAGCAGAACCTGCACCTACAAGGAGGACAAGGGGCACCTGTGTTACAGATGCGGCAAGTGGGGACACCAAGCTAAAGTATGCACTGTCGCGAGCCCGAGATGCCTGCTCTAACCCGCTCCAACCCCCCTCCCCCCTCCCGAAGGAGGGAACAGGAAAAACCACTCGCGGATCCACGGCTACAAGTGGCAACGAAAAAGGCGCGCCGCCGCAGGGCGACACCAAGCCCGCGAGCAAGGATGCTGGTACGGAGGAAGCCATTGAAGCAATGACATGAGGGAATTGAAAAATGCGCATCTTTCAAACCAACTTGGGAAGGTGAAAGCGAGCGCAAGACCTGCTCTACAAAACCATTCGGGGGAGCACGATCGCCCTAGCGGTGGTGGCCGAACCTTACAGAGTTCTGGATGCTCCGGAATATGCCGGAGATATGGACGAAATGGTTGCTATCACCTGGACATCAACGCCTAGGGCTTTCGCCCACGGAGCCCCGCTGAGGGATGGTGGTGGTGGGTGTCTACGTGTCACCCAACAGCGGATGGGCAGCGTTCGAGGAGTTCCAGGATGGGGTTGGCGACTGCGTTAGGCGGCGTCTTCCCTGGCAACTTCTCGTTCTGGGAGACTTAAACGCGCACTCCACGGAATGGGGAAACCTCAGGACGAACGCGCGCGACCGCGCGCTATTCGAGTGGGCCGCGAGACTTCGACTCCTGTTGGTGAACAGGGGTTGGGCCAGTACCTGCGTGGCGTGGAGAGGGAGCTTCGTCGTTGACATCACACAGGCCACCCCCTATGCATTCAGGCGGATTTCAGGCTGGAGAAGAGTGGCCGAGGTGTTCGAGACACTCTCGGACCACCTGGAGTTGGAATGATTACCGCGGGCAATGGTCGCGGCCCGCCGAGAAGAGGACGCGCGCGCCCACCGCCAAGATAGAAAGTAAAGGAGGGGAACGAAGATCTACTCCGGGCGGCCGCTATAGCGACTGCTTGGAGTTGGGAAACCTCGACGACGACGACCGAAACAGGCGTGGAAGCAGAGGCTGAGAACCTTCGCCGAGCCATGGCAGCCATTTGCGCGCATCCATGCCACGAGCCACACCGGGCACGGTACGAAGCAGAGCAGTCTACTGATGGAACCCTGACATCGCGGAACTGAGGGCGAGATGCGTCCGGGTCCGAATACGGTATCTGAGGGCCCGCCGCTAGCGACGACGCGACGAGGAAGAAGTCTCCTTGTGCTACCGAGAGTACCGCGTGGTACGGCGCTCGTCACATAAGGAGGTGAAGAACGCGAGTCACCGTGCCTGGTCCGAACCAGTTGATGCAGTCGAGTCTGACCAATGGGGAAGGCCATACAGTGACGCGAAAACTTGGCGTTAAGTGTCCTCTGGTAACGACGGAGATGGAACCTGCGCTGATGCTGCAGATCATCGGGACACTATTCCCCCCGCAAGTGGACAGTGCGGCAGAACAGGCGCGGGAAACAACACGGCCGATAGAATGGAGAGATGACTGTGAGGTCACAGAGGAAAAGATGTAGGAGGCGACCAGAAACATGGCCTCCCACGTCGTAGCGCCGGGCCCGGACGGAATCCCGAGCCGGATGTGGGGGGAAGTGATGGGAGTCATGGCTCCGAGACTTCGGCGCCTCCACACAAGATGCCTGAGAGTAGAAGTCTACCCCCAGGCATAGCAATCGGCGAGACTGGTCTTGCTCCGTAAAGAGGGCTGACCGTCGACTTTGTTGTCGGCGTACCGGCCGATATGCCTGCTGGATGAGATCGGAAAACTCTTCGAGAGAGTGGTTGCCGCCCGCCTGAAGCGACACATGTTGGGGCAGGTGCCAGTACGGCTTCCGGAAGGGACGAACGGTGACGCGGTCAGACGCGTGTGGGCACGCACGGAGGACATTGTTTCCCGGGGCGGCGTGGCGCTGGCGGTCTCTCTAAACATCTTGAACGCGTTCAACTCCATACCGTGGGACAGAATAGTGGCGGCCCTGGAGCACTTCGAGGTTCCCAGCTACCTCGCTCGGCTGATCCGAGCCTACCTTAACGACAAGTGGGTATGCTACGCCAGCAGTGAAGGGAAGCAAAGGCGGCCAGTCGAGCGCGGCGTTCTGTAAGGCTCGGTGTTGGGACCGATCCTGTGGATCATCGCGTACGACGAGGTACTGCGATGCCCGTTGCCCTCGGGCGCAGTCATGGTGTGCTCCGCGGATGACACTCTGGTCCTAGTCGGATGTCGCGGGTGGCACGAGACGTTGCGCATCGGCGGAACCTCAACGGCCTGCCCGGTCTGAGCATAAACTTGGCAGGTGAAACCGTCGGAGTGGGATCGCGGATGAAATACCAGGGTCTCGTCCTCGAGAGCCAGTGGACGTTCGAGCCGCACTGCAATCCCCTGATTCCGAAGGTGTCGGCGGCTGCCAATGCCTTCTGCGGCCTGCTGCTGAACATCGGTGGGGCGGGAGTCGCGATGTGTCGACTATACGAGGGCATCGTTCGGTCCCGAGTGATGCAGGGGGCCCCGGTATGGGCGGACGATCTGATGGCGAGTCGTCGGAGCATCTTACTCCTCAGAAGCCTGCACAGGGCAACCGCCATCAGAATCGTTAGGAGCTCCCCAATAGTGTCCCATGCGTCGGCGACGGCTTTATCTGCGCCCCCCCCCCCCCGAGGGAGCTTTGGTCACTGGCACTC
Organism: Bombus soroeensis; assembly: GCA_014737365.1. Lineage (NCBI taxonomy): Eukaryota > Metazoa > Arthropoda > Insecta > Hymenoptera > Apidae > Bombus > Bombus soroeensis. Next base: position 12,319 of record JACXIL010005299.1, read on the forward strand.
AAAAGAAGATACGCCCTCTGGAGAGTATGGGACCCGGGAGAGGACTCGTCCGAGCAGGCGGCCACAAACGACCTAGGAACCGCTGACGAGGACACGCGGGACCAGTGTGGGGATAACAGAGGCACAGCGCAGCAGACGCTTGTGCACTGTCTGGTGATGGAGGAGGATGGCAGTCAGGCGACCTAGAGCCGCTTCATCGCCGTCCCAACGGACCACGACTAGAAGGTGCGATAGCGCTAGGGGCAGTGGCTCCCTCTAACGGCAAATTAAACAGACGGAGAATTCGTAGGACGGGCTCGAACAAGAGGATGCGGGAACGAGGTAGAGCAACAGAAGATAATTCTTAAGAGGTTCCTGGAGCACTTCTGTCATACGCGTAGGATGGTCGTCGTGGAGTTTTATTCGGTAGGAATCCGACACTACTCTGCTGTTGCCGATTATTAGCAACAACGGAGTGTCCATGATGATTTCTCCATGTCCAAAAAAAGGTCTCATCTCCCGCTCACTCGTTGTGTGATTTGTTCTGTGTTCCTTGTTGTATTTCTCGCTCTGTACTGTTTCTTCTCCCTTTTTCTTTTCATTGATCTGTTTGTTTTCACGAACGCGTTACATCCTCGTTAGCCACTGCGATTACCGTGAGTTTCCTCACTTCCCCGTTCAGGTTCCCATCGCGCCAGCCTGGCACTTCTTGAAGGCTGGCTTGATTCTGCTCCCGCTCGTGTTCCTCTTGATCTTCTCTTTGCGAGCTGTGCTTGGTGCGATGAGTCCCTCGCACCTTTTCTTCTTTTCCTTCGTTAGCAAAACGCTCCTGGCGTACTGCCAAATGTGGTGGAATACGTCTTTTGTGACGAATCCCTACTTTTCCTCAGGCCAAGTTAGGTTGAGGCCTTAGTGACCAGCAGGGGCCACATTCTCTGCGATCTTGCTAGCGTCCGTCTTCATTTGTTATTTTCCAAAATGTCGTCCTCCGGAGAAGGCTGGCCTCGTTCTCCAGCTCCCGGATTCTATGATTGAGCCGGTCATTTGTTTTCTCCATTCTGACCATCTCAGTCAGATGCCCATTTCCATATTTTTGTCACAAAATTTTTTCGCCACGTCGTTACCGTGCTGCCAAATGAAATAAGTGGAACAAATCTTCTAAATAATAACGTATTACTTTTTGTGGTGTGGAATAATATATTGTCTTCATGTCTCATTGTAATCGAGCAATGCGTAATTCTATTCCTTTTCCTAGAAATCCTGGAAGAATGGAATATTTAAGTTGCGTGAAAGATAAAGAAAGGTTGTGGAACAAAATGGCACTTATATAATTCAACAAATGTATATCGAATTGAAGTGTAAATCGGGACGAATTTTCCGGGCAACCCAATACTTTTTTTTTTTACGTGGGGAATTCCTCATGGATACCCCGGTGCCCTCTGGGTGGCGACGGGGTAGTGTCGGACTCATACCGACTAAAACCCCACGGTGGTCTTCCTGACATTGCTAGGAGCTCCCGAGGCAGTCCTTCGTCTTCTTCCTATTAAGGGAGACATCCTTTACCGAATTGTGCCGCTAGGGGGGCCACAGCCCCTAACGCCACGTTCCCTGGACCGTCGTGCAAGTCCGAGGGGGGCACAGACCCTCCTTGGCGTGACGGCTCCTTTAAAGCACCTAGGGCGTCGGCGACGATGCCGCAGCCCTGCGGCGTGCCGTGTCCCTTCAGTGCGGCGCTCTAGCTGGATCGCGTCTTCTCTCCCCGTTTCTCTCCGCTCGCTTCTTCGCGAGCATGACTTGCTCGCAGTAGGAGCGGACTGCGATGAACTCCTGGTGCCCCCTCAGCATGGCCTCGACGACCGCGTCGGGGGCCAATCTCTCGCCGATGGCGAGCCGCAAGATGCGGCGCGGTTCTTCCCACTCTGGACGAAACTCCAGCGTGTGCTGCGCCGTGTTTTTTTCCTCCTCGCAGTGCTGACAGGTGGAAATTACCTCCCGCCGAATCCTTAGCAGGTAGTCGCCAAACACTCCGTGACCAGCGAGCACCTGCGTCATCCTGAAGTTCAGCGGAACTCCGCCTCTATCCCTCCAAGCCTCCCAGTTGGCAAGGACTGCTCGAACGGCCGGGTGTGGCCGCACAGCCTCCTCCGCGAGCAGCTGAGAGCGCCACTGCTCCCAGGTTTCCAGCATCGCCTCCTCCCGGACGTTTTGGGCCGACTGGCCGCCGGACGGCGTACCCCCGTCCGAGCCCCGATCCCTCAGGGGGCAACCCAATACTAAGTTCAAATGAACCTGTGATGCCTCCATCATATTCCCTGCTTTCATCACTCAAACTATCATATAATATTCGTTTGTTTTCCATTAAGGGTTTCCTGGATATGAAAATTTACTTACTAATTTATGACGGTTATGTATTATATTACAATAATATATTCTAGACTACTCACATATCTGTTATGTATTTTGCAGTTGCAAAACTGGGTAGTATTAGAGAACACGCGGGGAGACGATTTAATACTTTGTCGTAATAAATTTTTTTAACGATATAACGTAATCTCAGATCATACGCGCTAGTTATAGATTCGAGCTTTTTCAACCATATT
>JACXIL010005300.1:0-15075 GCA_014737365.1 Bombus soroeensis
ATATAATTCATTTTATAAAATTTTTACTTAACTAAACTCAGAAAAACATTAAAATCGTTTCTACCTTAAATGTTCGTAAAACCGTTAGTTTTATAAATGCTGTAAATGGAAATGTATTTATTAACGATAAATCTTGATAATATGATCATTTAAAATAGCTACCCTACTGTATTAAAGATATTTTTTAATATGCGTTTATTGTACGAACGCGTATGTGTGTTTACTTAATAAAAAACAAAGTTTTCTTATAAAAATAAAACACGATTTACGATTTTGCGGAAACCTTAGCTTAATGATCTTTCATATGTTATGTCCTTCATACATCAACATCACAAGATAAAGGTATTGTATCTAAATATTATAATTCTCAGAGGGCAAAGTTACAAAAAAGTATAAGAACGATACCAATGACGTATTTGCCCTATTTGTGAAGAATGTTTTGACGTACAGTTCATTTCATTATCAGACATTCAGACAAAATATATTTTAAACCTAAAACGTACAAAATAAATTGCTTTATCTATATGTGCAATTTATCACATTAGAAACTCAGTCAGATACAGTATATATTGTAATTGAAATATGCCAATCATATATTTATGTTTATATATATACATATATATGTAAATGTGTATGTATATATATAAACATATGGAAAATTGTAAATAAATTTTTAGCAAATTGTATAATTTGAAAGAACTTGATTCATAAATTTAAGTAGAAATGAATGATTAAGAAGTCTTCTATAAATTAATATCTTTCAAGCAGAATTACAAAGTTTATAAACAGTAGTTACGAGAAATTATTAAATTTGCTCTTTTATAATGATATATATCTATAATTCATCTTTTCTTGGCACATCATCATCTTCATCTTCTTCTTGAGCCTGTAAAAATGACGTAAAATAAATTATAATCTTATATTATTACAATACAATTAAAATGAATTAAAGTTTTTACGAACTTCTTCTGGAGCTTGACCATAAGTACCATCAGAATCAATGAACTTAGAAAGTCCTTGAAGTGTTCTTTCACCTTTGTATGATACAGCCTAAAATTTATTCAATTTAGGATAATTATATATGTTATTACGATTATTATAAATATATAAGATATTAATAAATCTGAAATCCTTACTTCATTTGTTTCTTTTTTGTAGAGAGTAATTGTAGGGTAATTAACAATTCTTATATCTTCTAATTCATTTTCAGTAGCATCCATTTTTGCTATAACTAAATCTTCACTGTCTTTATATTTTTCTGCAAGCTAGAAATGTATCACATTATATTTAAATATTTGTTAAAACTTTTTATAAGTTGCAAAAGTGAAAAATGAAACATACTGCTTCATATATAGGAGCTAATTGTTGGCAGTGTCCACACCATGGAGCATAAAATTCAACTAAAACGTTCTTCGTTTTATCAAAAGCAACTTCATGGAAGTTAGTACCAACAAGAACTTTTACAGGTTTCTTATTCCAGTCTTCAGGCAAATCTTGTGTAAGCAAATGTTTTTTCAATTTGCCTTCAACAAATGCAGTTACAAATTCCAAAACATTTTCACTAGATAATTCTGGGTTTTCTGGCTTGTATTTAGCCATATTCTGTTCAAGTTGTATAATACGCATAGCAGGTACTTCATTTTTCTTCATACCAAAGAATTCTAAAATGCGTTCATGATCAGCTTTATCAGCATTAATTGTTACAAACAAAACCTGTGCAATATCATAAAATATTATTATTATGATGATACTATTTATTATATACATTACTTTATATCTACATTATTTATATTTGTACATACCTCTTTACGGAATTTCTTTGCTGGTTCTTTAATCTTTTCTACATATTCTTCAAAATGACCAGCTTCTTCACTAAGGAAGACAAGCAGATGGCTTTTAATATCACCACTAAATATCTTTTGTGCAGTATCTTGATTAAAATCAACAACTAAAGGCAATGCATGTACAGAGATAAAGTTTTGTAATTTTTTAACATCAAGTTCGTCATTAAATTCACTCCTGCCTTCATCGAACTAAAACAAATATTAAATGAAATACATGATATTATTAACCTATCTATAAAGAAAAATAGAATAAATTAAAATTAATGTACCTTCTTAAACAAAACAACTTTACCATCTTCTACTCCATATTCACTGAAAACTTCTTCATTACTACTTATACCAAATACATGATCATCAACAGCATTAGCAACTTCTAAAAATACTTTTGCACCATCTGATTCTGCATCCTAATTAACATAATTAAATACATATATACATTTTGCGTTTTATAATACAATTAACAAAGATTTCAAACAAATATATTGTTATTTTAATAGTACCTTAAAGAACCCAACAATGGCAACATTTCGTGCCTCGATAAATGATTTAGCTTCTTCGACTGTTGGCAAATCTTTAGCAGCTGGACCAGTCTTTTTTATTACCCAGTTAATAATATCATCTGCTTGACGACCACCACTGTAATCAATAGCTGAACCTTTACGATAAAATTTAAGGGTAGGATATGCACGAACTCCATGCTTCTCAGCTAATTCTGTTTCAACAGTTGCATCAACTTTAGCTAATTTTACAGAGAAACCACCCTCCTCTAACTTTTTGGCTGCTTTAGCATATTCAGGTGCTAAAGCTTTACAATGTCCACACCATGGTGCATCTAAATATTAAAAATCATAAAAAATTATTAATGTAACTAAAATATGTTTCTGTGACATAATTATGCAATTAATTATTATATTAAAAAATCATCACTATATTATAAAATTGTAATTTAAAAATTGAGCAAGTAATAGTAATAACAAGGTATGGATCACGATTTAAAGCATATACAGAAGATTTATCCATATATTAAATTTAATTATTCAAAATATTAAATAAACTTTTATATATTTTATCGTAACTTGTACATCCTTTACTTACATATTTATTTAACCGAACTAAACATCGATGGATTATTGCACATATACTGTATTGTATTTATCTTTATCAATGCTATTATAAAATTGGTTGCAAATTGTGGATTGATCTCTTTTAGGAACATAAAATGACAAAAGTAAATACTAAATGGTTAAGAACTATTTGTTACATATAAAATTCAAATTCCATAGAAAGTGGACATGCAATATTTGTGCAGTAAGCCATCGATATATAGTATACATATATTTTTTAGTAGGATTATGAATATAATTCTAAATGAATCGCACGATATTCGTGACATAAAATAAATAATTTCATATATTTTATATATTTTAAATATACAGATTTTATATATAATTTTTATATATAAATTTTATATATAAAAGTTTTTCATCCCTATCATATGCATTCGACAAACATTCTATCATATATTATGAAATAAAAATGAAATAATGTCAACAAGTGTGCTCGATCTTAAAAACCGGCTCCTAAATGGTGACGTGTAAGAACCAAGCATCTGGATCAGCTTCAATTATAATTTAAACATATAAGAATATCAAATAAAATAAATATTGCGATTTTTCATTAGATATAATTAAGAAACCTGTTTAAAAAGAAAATGTAAAACTACTACTCACAAAATTCAACAAGCACGTAATCATTTTGTCCGATAGCTTCTGCGATATTATCTTTTGTAAGTACCAAAACCGAGTCTTCAGTTTCAATTTTCGCAAAAGTAAAAGTAAGGTAACAAGTCACTGCAAATATTAATGCGAAGAACTTCATCTTTAAATGAAGACAGCGTTATTTTCTGATAAGTTATACCACAACAGGTATAAATACAGCAAATACAGCGATTCTACCGTTACAATATTAAGATTATAGTCACCGACACCATTCGTTGAAGAATACGGACAAAGTGATCAAATACAGTGATGTAGAGAACTATACAGTTGGTAGATCGTGGTTAATGCGTGGCATCAGCATCACATTCATCGTGGGAGCTGTTGATTGGTCAACGCAATATTCAAGAATCCGGTAGGATGTTAATGTTAAGATTACTATACAAGGGTTAGGATATCAATTTATTTTTTAATCATACTATTTTATCATTTCACAGAGAAGATAAATATATTTTGCGTTCTATTTTAATATAAATTCAAATTTACGATTATTTTTTTGCTTTTGTAATATTATATATATAATTATTATAATATCATACTATTAAGTATGAAGGAAACAAAGAGTACTTATTTGTTTCTGTTACTCCGAATTCCAAATACCGTTCCATTTCTAGTAATAATGTCATGGCTTACAAAACTAATAACAGCTTCTAATGATGTATATTTACATAAAAAATATGTAACCACTAGTTAATAAAAAAGTATTTTAATATTTAATATGTATTTTTATTATAATAATCTGCCAAGGTAATATATATGTGAAATATCTTCTTTACTCTTGCTAAATAATTTATTAAAAATTTCATTTCACTTTACATTTTTACGTCATTGGTATGCATTTATCCAATTTCAAAAGGTTGAAATATCAATCCCTTTGTAAAATATTTAAATTCAGATATATATAACAATTAAAATTCAAATCTCTATTTATTGTATATATATGTAAAAAGCAAATATTTTACTATACTTATTTTCAGTAAAATATTTAAATAAAGAAAAATTATTTATAATATTTTTCACGTAATGTAATAAGTTTTGTACATCGTAACAAATAAAATATTTTCCTCCTATAAATAAATTATAACATTGAATTTCAGAATGTATTTTTAATTTTTTAATTTCAAAAAGCTTAATAATAAAAAGTATCTGAATTGTCTATATTACATAAAAGTTGCAAAATACGTTTAGTAATTTATTATAGTTTAAAAATACGTATTACAAAAATCAGATACAATGGTAAAATATTTCAGAAATTATATTTATATGCAATAACACATTACATAAGCGCAAATATAACTATCTAAAACAATAAGTCACAGTTTAACTATGTATTCATTGTGAAATATTGTATTATGTAAACTTCATTATAAAAGCATAACATTTCGGGTAAACAGGTATACTGAAAAGTAATTATATTTAGCAATATTCAATTATTTTTTAGATAGAAATGTGTATCAATTATACGCAAATCAAGCTTTATTATTTTTTATTAACAAGTATAATGTTCAGAGATCATTTATATTGACATTATTTTTTTGACTTAGAAATATCAGAGATACATATGCAGTGATCTAAAACAGACAATTAAAATCATTTTTACATATTAGTGGATTTTTATTAACAAAGATGACATTGTATACAGTAACATCAGAAATATTTACAGAAAATGAAAATTCTTATATAAAATGTAAAAATAACAGTAAGTTTATTACTTTCTTAACTTCTGTAATGTCATATTTAATACATAGTACTAATTTTTATATAACCGTAACAAGATATATAATCATAAGATATGTTTATAGATGTAATATCCAGCTTTATTTTTAAATATCCATCCTATATGATTAAACCAAAATGTCTTAATGACTTAACTCGTGATAATGATGATGATATAGATATAGATAGGCAACAAGAAGGAAAATTATTAATAGGTATAAATTTATATATAGAATTGACCAGATATCAGAAAACATTATTTAATATAATAAATTATATATTAATATTTTTAGAACACCATATATCTACAGAATTACAATATGTTGGATTGCAAGTATGGCGAGGTGCATTATTACTAGCTGATTATATTTTATCCAATCCTGATTTGTTCAAGGATAAGGTAGTTCTAGAGTTAGGTGCTGGAGTTGGCTTAACTAGCATAGTAGCTAGTTTCCTAGCAAAAGAAGTAATTTGTACAGGTAATAAAGTTTATAATATAATACTATTACACTAAATATTGTTCACATATATTTAATGTAAATGTATTTCTTACTTTTTAGACATTGATGTAAAAGGGATATTGAAATTAATACATAGAAACTTTATGAGAAATAAAGCTTATATTAAGTCTAAAGTTTACATTAAAGGATTAGATTTCTTGAATTTAAAATGGCCTACATTTTACAAAAAAAGAATAGATGAACCAGCTATTATTCTAGCTGCTGATGGTAAGTTATAAATTTATATTTTTACAATAAAAATAATATAGATATGATTAATGATTTTTTATGTTTACAGTAATTTATGATGAAATCGTAACAAAAGGGTTTGTTCAAACATTAACAGAACTTTTAAATTCAAATGTACAGAAAGTTGTTTATATTACTTTGGAGAAAAGATATGTTTTTACTACAGCCAATATGGAAACTACTGCTCCAATGTATGAAGAATTCTTAGATCTTATTAAAGTAAAGCAATTTAATTGGCATGTTGAATATATTAAAATAGATTTTCCACAATATTTCAAATATAATAGATTAGAACAGATGGTTCTCATAAAAATAAAAAACAAGTTAAGTAAATAATATAATTGGACATATAACATATAGTATAGTAACAGATCCATGAACATGAGAGAAATATCAAACAGTATTAAGTAATATAATATGTTCATAGATATTATAATTGTACATTAAATTTAAATAAATTTAGAGAAAATATTTATATATAGATATCGGAGAAGTTTTGAAAACTTTTAATACAACTTATTATAACAATGTTATGAATGAAAGTAAGACCTTTTTATCCTTATTTTCATTTTAATTGTGACAAAAATATATATACTTGTATATATATATTATAATTAGCTATTTCATTAAAAAGTGTATCTTTCTTAAATATCTTTAGCGGCTGTCTATGTATGCATGTATTTCGGTATATATGTACATATTTCACATGCTAAAATTAGAAAGAAAGATTACTTCGTAGGAGTACTATAATTACCACTGAAATATATTTTATAATATGTTATTATCCTATGATAAAAAAGAAATAAAAGTAACAAAAAATTTGAATAATTTCAAGTAAAAGCAGTGAACACTTTAAATTATAATGTTTCTAAATTTATTGTATCTTTTTATTTACAACCTAGCATAAGTAGTAATATTAATGGACAGTGATCAAAGTCGTTCGAAGAGAACAGATTTCCTAGAAATCAATACTTGTTAAAAAGTTAAACAAGATTTCACCTAGTTACGTTATAAGGAAACGACACGTATTACGTACGGGAATGTAAATGCTTCTTCGAACGATCATCGGCAGTAAAGTTGTGTATATTACATAGAGAATAAATTCATTGTAACGTACTAAATTTCATTCATAAATTTATCTGAAAAAACGACAATCGGCAAAAAACTTTGCTAAATAAAAACATACAAACATTCAACATATTAAAATGAGTATAAATACTCAATGCAAAAGTCATATATTGGCGACAGTCACTCTCATATTCAAATTCTCCCGCTTTACAAAGGCACTTTTTTATAACAGTTTATTCCTTACTTTGGGGTAAAACTTATAATTTACAGCCTCAGTTTACAAGAAATATCTGAAGTAATTGTACCAAGGTCCCATCTTTTAATAGATTATGTACTAGTTTTTTCAGTTTCATATTATCCTCAGATATTAAATTTATCCATATTAATCTATAAGATTATGATTTAAATTAACATTCCATAGGAGGTACAACTGTTTTATCATATAAAAGAATAATCTATCATCCCCGATCGTGAATATACAAGATTTATCCAGTGACCTTGATTTCCAAAATGATAGTTATATTTAAATGTCACATATATGTGTGTGTGTGTGTGTGTATAATGTTTAATAATTTTAATTTGTCACTTTTCCAGTTTTGATATTAAAATATTATGTTCTTCAAATTATAAAAATCAAAAGTATATAAGGCAATATAATTTTCACATATTACTAAGCAAATAAAAAGTTCAGAAAGTTAGATAGATAAAAGGCATCATTGACTAGACCAAGAAAGAACGAGTACATTATATCTTTTTTTATGAAATAAGGTTCTCGGTTATTTATATTCAAAATAAATTTTTTCTTCATATTTAATTGTTTTCCAGAATTTCAATTAGAACTATATGAATTATTCACACTATATTTATCTGAAAGTTTGTCTTTTGTTTCACTTTTACATTTAAAACTTTCAAATTTATAGAAAATTGATCTAGTAGTTAGAGCAATGATTAAGCTATAATGTCAATTATTCTAATCGAAATTACATCCTTTGCAACAAATACTGTACAAAAACGTACAATTAGCAGATTAACGTATGTATAATGGTTATTAATAACTACTTCCATTTACAGTCTTGTTTGACGATGTAGTCATCATATTAGCATATTTGCTAACATTATTGTGGATGGATGCTGTCGTTTTTACAGATTGTGAATTTGGTGAACTAAGTGGTAAAGAAGTTTTCCGTCTTGCATTAGAATTTGATCCATCACTATTAAAATTTATTTTAGTACTTGTACTATTTTGTTTATTAGCATCTAAAGATGCATGACAACCTGAACTAAGCCATTTTTCAACTTGAGCTTCATGGGACTTTTGTAAAACTTTTCGAATATCGCTATCTTCGCCTCCTTCTTTCATAATTTCTTGTAATTTTTGAATAGTTTGATATAAAACTACAGGACTAATTAGACCAAAATCAAACAAACTACACATATGTAAAACAAAATTACGATATAAATTTTTCATGAGCAATTCCTTTCCTTTAGTTTCTAGAAACATTTGGCAAGCCAGTGGTATTTGGCAGTCTCCTACATAACCATATTTCATGACATGTAAATTCCACATTTTCATAAGTTCCTTTTCTCCTTCATTCACATCTGTAAAGTCATCAATCATCATCATTGTTTTTGTTTGTAACCATTTTGGATCGTTTTCTCCTTCAGAATCAATATCCATTTCTTTTGGATATATAGGTAAGCACGTAACAGTATGATGATACAACCTACAAGAAATTTCATGAGCAACATATTTCATATGTAATAAATAATGACATTTATTTTAGTTAACTGTTGTACCTATTATGTCCTGTAATATAAGGTCTTTGGCTTTCATATTCATTTTCATCAAGCTCTAAAAATTCAGAAAGACTTGGCTTAGTTCTTTTTGGGCGACATACTAAAATATTTGTTACACTTGTACGTCTCGTCGGTCCTGTTCTTGAAAATGCTATGCTAGATGGCTGTGTAATTAATTCATGAGGGCTACCAGCATATGAGCCATCATAACATTCGTTTATTGCTACATCTATGCGAGCACCTTGTGGAATTGGCTATTAAAATAAACAATATATTTTATAGTACTTTGATGTCACAGATCTGTAATGCATATTGAATCACTTACCACATACGTAAATGTAAATCGTGAATGACATAATTTTAGGTGCTTTAAAAGAGAATAAAGTTTTCCACAGTCTAATGAGCACCAAGGGCAATGTAAATCTTCACAAGCTTCTGTTTGTTGGCGACTATTATTATTATACAGGAACTGATAAACTATTTGCTGTGTACCCATGATAGTGTCCGTTTTCTCACTAGTTGTCATTCTTGAGGAATTTAGAGGACTAGGTGTTGGCAGTGTTGGATTATTGTTATTGTTGTTATTACTATTATTATTGTTGTTATTATTGGTACTATTATTATTATTATTTGTGGAAGAACGTTCTAGACCAGCTGAAATTATTTTATGAAATATTTTATTTTCTTTTTATCCTGCTTATACATATTTCTTCTTTTGTGGAAAAAAAGAAAAGGGTAGATAACTTACTATTTCCTGAGCGATTTTCTTTATTATCACCATTTGGTACTGAATGAATTGGAGTTGGTCTATCAACTAAACCGTTACTTGGTTCAGTCGTCCAATTAAGCCTAAACTTTAATGTTGGTCCTTTGCTGAATACTTCAAAAGGACCACATTCCTTGATGTCAGGTACAGACTCCCAAGAGCTGTGCTTCTTTGGGCTAGATCGAATATTGGTTTGTACTTCTTGTAAACCTAGTTCATAATCGCCATCAGTCAACAAACATCGGTTGTGTTTATCATACACTATGAGTTCAGAACCATACAACTTTATTTCTTCTCCTCCAGTTTTAATTGAACCCGTAGAAGATTTGCGACGCTTTTGAGCTGGTTCTAACGAGAAAAAGAGAGAAAGAAAAAGAAAACAAATATTATGAAAGTATATTCTCTAAAGTAATTCATGGTATATGTGTGTGTGTGTGTGTGTGTGTATTTTTTACTAACCATCTAAATCACAGTTATGCATAAGGCAGCCAGTATTGGACGTACAATATACTCTAAGTAAAAGCATATAAGTTTTTGCTACATGACCATTATTTAAACTGAAAGATTCATTAGGTATAGATATGGTAGGTGCCTTTGGAGGTGGTTGATTTTCACAAGGATTGATTGGAACTTCACTTGTGCCAACAGAAACCTAAAATTAAAAAATGTTCGCTTATTTAACAGCAATTATCTATCTTACTTATTTATTCCATTTCAACAAATTATGTAATTGAAAAATCATACTTGCCTGCATAATTGGTGAACTCACATCTTTCCTTTTTTTGTGACATATTTTCAATAATAATGTTTCTACTTTTACAGGATCTTGAGGCGTTTCAACTGTAACATTACCATTGTAAAGAAAAATTTAATTCAATAAGCTAAATCTTTGAAGTGTCTCATTTAGGTACCAGAGCGTATTTCACAATTACCTTTTTTATCATAAAAACCTAGAAAAGTAAGAGTCATATATCCACGAACACCTGGGTTTTCTCCTTGATTATTTTTTGACATTAATTTTTCCAATATCATGTCAATTTTAAACCCCCGACGTGATTTATGGCTTCTGGACATACGTTGCCTCATGTAAGTTAAGTTTCTATATAGAAATATTGGCTAAAAAAGAATTACACAAAATGTTTTACATTATCATATTTCTATTAGTTTGTATAAACAAAACGATACAGAGCATAAAACATAATGTTTAATTTCATTTTATTTTAAATAAACTATAAAGTAGCTTTATAAGATAACAAATTTATATACCTACCGTTTTCATTCATAAAAAACAAATATGAAAAGTTTCAAAATATTTTTTAACTTTAATTATATTGCAGGAATATTCACAAACACTCTACTGTAGAATTTAAGTTTTATTTTATTACAACTCAAGAAAAATTCACTAAACTGTTAGTACAAAAAAATTATACCAAATACACTTTCATTCGTATTTACTTATCTACAAGTATTTACCATTTCACTCTCATCTAATACTTTGGACATTTTGAATACAAATAAATATTAAAATATTCAGTTAACACTTTGAGGATACATTAAACTACAAATAATTAACAATTAAAATAAAATATAAAATATAGATAGATTTATTTTATTTTTACTCACTGAAATTTGATTTCTTGTGCGTAGAAATCGATAGATCTGGGTTGGTTCTGAAAAAATGACACATAAAATTATTATATAATAACAAGAATAAAAATATATAATTTAAACATTGTTAAATACAGATAAATTAAATAAAAGAAGAATATAGTGCAATTGAATTCCTCCAGATGGCTCAGAGGTTAACATTTTTGTCACAAGTGAAATGATCCTTGCAGGAGTTAAAAGAGATAAGTATCAAAAATTATATATGATTCTTCTTTAAGGAAAAGTGGGAAATGATGATTAGGTTATTCTCATTTTCATATGAGAAGCCTGCATTCCTTCATACTTGTTACGCTTTATGCAGGTTAAACCTCTCTGATCCCATTTTACTCTAAAATAAAACTCGCACTATATATCAATTTATTAAATAAATAAGTACCTTTAAAAAGCAAAAATGATTTAATTATACTAAATTAGTTACTAGAAAATTATCTTAATTTTTTGACATGTTTAAATAAAAGTAATAATATGTTGTGAATTGAATTAAACTTGAGTGTTAATAGTTTAAGTACATGTTCCTACAAAACTATTAGTTGAGAAAAAATATCTATTAGTTGAGAAAAAATATCAAAATATTAAAATAAAAATTGCATTGATGAAAAATAATTTAAACCTAATAATACATACTTTATTTATTTAATCATCACATATAAATTGGCTTAACTTTTTAAACTAAACACTAAATAGGAACATGGTGAGAGAATGACAGGTGTCCACGAATTGAAGTAAAGGAGGGAACGGAGTGGAACGACGCGCGGTTCGGCGCTCGGTACGTTCTTAGCAAATGGGGTTATGTACGATCATTTTGAATATTTGTAATAAATATTGAAAAGTGATGATCAATGACCATTTAGTTATTATAAATCGAGATATTAATTAATTTTGAAGTCAAAAAAATTGAGAAAAAAAGAATGATAACAGAAAGTTCTTACTTTCGAAGGCCTGTAGAAATAGCTCATGGTCTGCTTGAATTTGATCCATTCGAGGACCTTTCTGCCCGTCCACTTCTTTTTCCCGCTTTTTCGGCGGCATTTTTATACGATTTGTTGTCAAATTTCTTACGGAAACTCACTTTCGTCACGTGAAAATCTAATGACAACACCCGCCCCGCGCGAAATCTGCGGCACTTAGCCTGCAACTAAAGCGCACCCTTATATCATTATTAATAACTAAACGAACCAATCACTCATTACCTATACATATCGCGCGAAATGTAAAAATAATTTCTTTCCTTAAAATGCAATGTAAAATCAGATGTTCGATTTTCGATATGAAAGTTGATAACATATCAAAACGTATATCATATTCGATTTATATATATCCGCAAACATATGTAGTGTATTTGGATTGTAGATGAAAAAAATAAAATAAAAATAAAAAAAACATAGATCGTTACAACAACGTAAAAACAATATTATGACGTCATACTATATCTTCACTTTATATTCGAAAGGTACATATTTAAAAGAATTTTGAGTATTATTAGGTATAAAGATACGATAAGTAAGAGAACATAATATAATACGTGGACATTATTATATAGATATGTAATACTTTTTAAAATTCTTTATAATACCGCTTTTGGAATCTAAAGTGAAAAATCTATCTAACCAGAAACGCTATATATTCTTTTGTCCGGCCATCAGATATATATATATATATATATATATATATATATATATATATATATATATATATTAAAACTATAAGTAATTTCTTTTTAACAAGAAAAGAAAAAATGAAAATCTGTAACTATAATTTTAAACTTATATATAACAACAGAATCATAATAAAAGGCATATGTTAGCAAAATTTATATAATTGCATTAAAACGTATGTATTACAGATCATATATTATGCTTTCCATTTCTTTTAAATTTTATCATAATTCGAGGTGCAAAAACACGTATCTGAAAAGAAAGAAAAAATTATAAATCATTTCTATGATGTTGCTGAACACTATAAAGTAGGAAATCAAAATATAAATATTGATACAAATAACCATTATGAATTGATTTTATATTGTAATCCTGTAATGTTATTTATTAGTGTATGTATGTGAATATTATAAATTATAGTTATATAAATTCTTTATATAATTGTGATCCTAAACTTAAAAAAAATTACTTTCATATTTTTTGGGAAAATTCTACAAGGTTGGTCAACATAAAATATTTTACTAGAGATAAGAATACCTGTATGAAAGCACATTTGAAACATGTGTAACCCCTAGTGAATAGTCAAAGCAAGTGTAAATGAATTATATGATATTAATAGTTTATTCTTGTTTGTTTGAAAAATATTGGAGATAAAGAGTGAATTTTAAAACAAAACTTGATGTTGGTATGCTTTATATAATCCTAATTTATGCTTCTGTAATATGATATGAAACAGTATAATTTGTATAATGATCTTCAGTGAAATTTAAATTATAGGTTTAATATAATTCAGTGAAGAAATACGATGAAGTACAACATATTCCGTATTACGAATGTTCTGTTTATGCAAAAACGATTCTTTAAAAAAGTACAAGTAAGAGTTAGATTTGCACCTAGTCCAACTGGTATGTAATATGATTATTCATCTTTATAAAATTATATAATAGAATATTAAATCATCATATGTAATATTTTTTCATTTATCTTGCTTAATACAGTATAAAAAATATATTAATATGTGTAAAAATTATTACAGGTTTATTACATGTAGGAGGTTTACGAACTGCGTTATATAATTATTTATTTGCCCGTGCTAATAATGGTGCATTTATTTTACGAATTGAAGATACTGATCAATCTAGATGCATACCTGATGCAATAGAAAAAATCCAATGTGATTTACTATGGTCTGGAATTATACCTGATGAGGATCCAATAAGAGGTGGACCTGCAGGGCCTTACATACAATCAAAACGTCTTGAAATATACAAGTACATTGAAAATTTTCATTTATATAAGTATTCAAATAAATATTACATTGTAGTTACATATATGTAAATGTAATATAAATGTTGTGTTCATATAGATATTTCCAAGTGATATTATGAATTATTTTCTACAAAATTATTAGATATAATGATGCTATTTTATACTTTAAAGTACACTTTACTTTAAACTTAGTGAAAATTTTTCAAGTAAGTCTATTAAAGCATGTATGTAACAAAATCCAGATAAACATAATTATATTTTGTTTTATCACCTAATTTCAAATAATTATTGTAACATAACTAATTTCTATTTATTAGTAGTTTAGCTAAAAATATAGAGTTTTAATACATATAATGGTTGTAATTTTAAAATTATATTATATTATAATTATTTAAATTATTATTTAAATTATATTATATTATATAGTATAGGTTAAATTTAAATTATTTGTCTATGACTCTTTATATTTTTTATAAGATAAAGTTAAATTTCACTTGTTATTTTAACAGACAAAGATTCTTATAGATACCAGAAAACTAATAATATACCATTATTCATTAAATTACAGGGACCAAGTGCTTAAACTTATAAATAATCAATCTGCATATTACTGTTTCTGCACAGAAAACAGATTGCAATTATTGCGAAGAGAAGCAATAAAACGAGGAGAAGTGCCTAAGTATGATAATAGATGTAGACATATAAGCAACGATGAAGTAAAAGCAAAGCTTGATAAAGGATCCCCTTTTTGTATTAGATTTAAGGTAT
>JACXIL010005301.1:0-15266 GCA_014737365.1 Bombus soroeensis
ATATATTATAATAAATATATATTAATAAATATTAATATATATAATAATATATTAAATTAATATATATAATAATATATTAAATTAATATATATAATATATTATTATATATAATAATATATATAATAATATGTATAATAATTATTATATATATTATTATATATATTATTACAATAATTACAATAATTATATTATATTATATATTTATATATATATATATATATATATATATATATATATAGTTATTGATATACATATATAGAAAAGACCGTTAGCGACAGCGCTATAATCGCTATAATCGTAATTATCATTAGAGTCACACCATACAGTTATCTATATACATATTACTGTATCTAAATATCTAATCTTCCTATTTTCATTTTCTGTTCTTCATCCACATGTATCAGACGTCGTTAAATACATTTCAGAGTTTATTGTACAAAAACGTACATCTTCCTTCCATCCGCAATTATCAACGCGATATCACCTTTTTACTGCATCGGCCAAGGAATACAATTTTTGACTTTCACAGTGCATTGATTTTAAGTCAAACGTCAACGATCGATTGATTTTTTGTCTATACATACACGATGGAAACGTGGAAAAATCTGCACGTCTTTTGTACTACCCCTCCTCTGCTTTGACAGTTAAAACTATTCCATCGCGTTTCAATTTTTTTAAATGTAACTGGTGTCATTATGGGAAACTCCCCCTAAATGATATCAAGTGTACATCTTTGTCAGGCTTGCGAATCATGATTATTTGAGCTACCTTTCCGATTATTTGAGGTATTTCCCGAATACTCCATATCCTGCGAGCACCTGCATCATCCGGAAGAATAACGGAAGCTCTCCGCGGTCCCTCCAAAAAAAGTGCCTTACAATTTATATGTGTGTTCCATCCTTGTCTAGTGAAATGCTAAGCGTCTCTCCTTTGATATTAAAAAAAAAAAAAATTTTTTTTTTTTTTTTTCGTGGAGGAAATCTTCATAGACACTTCCACCCTCGCCTCCCTGTCAAGGGGACACAGGGTGCAAAGGGGGCGTGCCGGATTTTTACCGGCTAAAACCTCCACGAGCGGGACAGTGACCAGGTGCAAGTGATCTCTTCAAGCCCTCTGAGGTACTTCCCAAGCACCCATCTCTACAAGCACTCTCAGAAAACACCGTCACAGACACGCAGCGGAAGAACTGCTTGTCTGCCGTATTTTCGTCCTTTGCAAATAGATCTACGAGAGCGAGGATCGAACTCGCGAACGCTTCCGTTTCCGTCCCTAGCCTTAACGAGCGTAGCTGTCTGTCCCGCCGAACATGTAATTAATTGGAAGGTATTTAACTGTTAAAGTGGCATTATATCATAGTATTCTAATTGCTTTAGAAGAAAATTCCGTAATGATTTTACCGTTTATTATATCAAAATCGAGAATGTTCTGGCTCAATTTTAATTTCAGCAATAGTAGCTCAAGTAGCAGCTATAAGGACTGTTTGAAGCGATATTTGATTCATTAAATTGAAACATATTACGGAATCATGTTTTTTTTTAAGGGACTTCATAGCTCATAATAATTTAATTTTATATATATACATATATAACTTAATAATATATACATTATATTTAATAGTATAGTATAATATTATGTGGCATATAATATATATACTCGCATATATATGTAGTGCCACATGAGTCAGAGGACGATGGGAATCCAAGACGACTCTGTTGTTGTTTTGCCTTGGGACATTGACATCGTCTTGACGTACCAAACGTAGTAATAAACTAACTCCGGACAAAACATTGTCGCCGCTACATGCAACCGTCAAACGTAGACAAATTCAAATTGTCTGGCTCTCCCCCGATCAGTATAAATAAAGGACGCGATTGTCACATCAACCGCATCTCAATCCGCATCGGAGACAAGGCTACACACACCGGGCAAGATGGCAACCAGATGTCCACGGTTCCTCACTGCGCATCCTCAATAGCCTTAAGGACCTATCATAAATCTTGGCATTTTCACAGTTAAGGTCCTTCAGACCAAACAAGCTTTTTCTATTTTTCACGTTGGGTATCTTCCCTTAGCAACTGTCTCTCGGGGGCGGCTAAGACCTTCCTAGTCTACCAACCTTCTTATTATCCAATCCGAAGGAATGTCTATTGCCCTCGCCTTTCTAACCAAAATGTTCTTTAACGAATCAGCTCATCTGGTGTCCTTAGACACGCCCATCACTAGCTTTCCTCTGCCACAACATCGTCACTAGACGTCACTTATTCTCTATCTTTAGAATAGTCAACATCCTTTTTTACCAAGTTTGTACCCTTAGATCAGTCGCGTGTTTAACTTATGCATACGCACGTGTCAATTCAGTGTATATTCAATTGTGATTATCAAGTTCATAATAAAGTGTGATAAAGGGAAAGTTAATTGTTGTGTTACGACTCAACCTTCTTGTTCTTTACAACCTACGTCTCCAGTTTACGTGACACGATCATAAGGAGACAGCTATCCGTTAGTCTTGCAGTTATCCATTGGAGTTATCCATCAGTTACTAGTTAGTCGCGCGAATCAGTATTTTTCGAGTATATAGACAGTATCGACGAGTTATCCATCAGTTATCAGTTATCTGTAGCTTGCACTCGACAGCAACGCACATCGGACGATAGTGTCAGGTAAAATTAAGACTTAGGTTTTACAGACAAGAAGGTTGAGCCGTAACACAACTACTATCTTTCTTTTTACAGAACTTTATTATGAAATTTGAATATCACAACTGAGTATACACTGAGTTTACGCGACTGGACTGAGAGATGTGGACTGTTCAGTAATGGTAGAAGCAGTGCAGAGGTGTTCTCGTGTTATTACGGAGGAAAGCTCGGTGTTGGTGTGCCCTTTGAATTAGGAACGCTGATTCGTTGCTTACACTTTTCGTTAGGAAAAGTGAGGGTAACGATTCGCGATGCCCATTGATTATAGCCAAAGTTAATGAATGAAGATAGGAAGAGGAAGTCTCCTACCAAAGTGGCTCGTGGGTGACATTGTTCATAGGGAAAACCAGCTTTCTCCGTAATTTGTACGAACACATATAAACCTAAGGAGTGTTCCAAGGGCCATCCATAAGCAGATAATACTTACAGGGTTAATAAACTAAAAGTTTATGGTGGGTCCTTGAGGTAATTGGGGGTACGCGGTGAGGACCTGCACACATTTGGCCTCTGACGAGGATTGGGATGTGTTTTACGTCACAATAGCGCAGTGGTTAGCGCCTTAGGTTAATTAATGCAAGCAAATGCGAAACCATACTGTTTAAACCCAAGACAAGTGAAATTGGCCCATTAGAAAGAGAACAGTGTAAAAAATTTCAACTAAGAGAAAAAACAAACGAGGAGGAGCTCATACCACACAAAAACTACGTAAAATATCTAGAAGTAAATATAGACGACAAATTAAACTTCAAGCAAAACATCGAAACCCAACTTTTTACAGCCAGCAAAGTCTTCTGGAAAACAAAAAGACTATTCTACTCTAAACATCTCAACAGCAAAGTAAAAATCCTATGCTACTAAGCAGTAATCAGACCAATTGTAACCTACGGCTGCCCAATCTGGTACAACATATCAGCTTCCCTAATGGAAAAAATTCGCGTATTCGAAAGAAAATGCATGGATTCAAAAAATACGTCAAAAATAAAAAAATCTATGACTTAGCCAACATCCACCGCATCGACTGTTACATCTTAAAACTAACAAGAAACCACTTCGCGCAAGCTGCAAAGATAAAAGAAAATAGTCTGATCTTCGGTTGCTTATTTCCAAACGATTCGTACTACAAAAATGCACTGACAACAGGCTACATCAGTCCCGAAGCGTTTTTATACCTAGACGGAAGAAACTTCAAGACCAAAATAATATCCCAATAATCTACCATATAAAAAGAAAAATAGGGATCAAAACAATACATTACGAGGAAAACCGGAATGGACAGGTTGCAGACATTAGATGGAGATACAACATGGCCCTCCCCCAAAAAGACACACAAGACAATCACAGAAAAAATACAAGAAAATATTGGTGGATACCGAAAACATAATAAAAATAACAAGAGAAAGAACTATAAAGCGGCAACGCTCAAATCTCCCTCCGTGTAAAATAATGTAAATATTATAAACATTGTAAATATTGTAAATAACCCTACAGGACCCCCCTTCCCCGCTCCAACCGCTCTCTTCCCCCCTTCCCAAAATCGCACAGCCCCATCTAAACCAAACGTAGACTACGGAACTATCCTGTTTTTGCGACCAAGTTTTTAGGACAGAGATAAGAAGAAAGAAAACAATATAGCATATAAGCATCGCCTTACAGCGACTTAAATCTAATCCGAAACGCTAAAAGAAATGTAATTCCTACACACAAAATATTGTATGGCTATGCTGTACCGTCACGTATCGATACTTTTGCCTAATCCATCCCACAACCGAAATTGATTGTTTATTGTGAATATCATATTCATGTAATACCTATCTTCTTGATCAATAAACGTTATAAAAAAAAAATTATCGCCTTAGGTTACGAACGTTCGAGACCCAGGATCGAATTCCAGCACCTGTAGTCTGATTTTTCTTGAGAAATGAGCAATGAGCGATTTTTCTTAAAAAAATGAGAAGAAAGCAGCAGTACCCCAGCAGCTGAACCTATCTCGGCCTATTCAACAAGCAGCATCATTACCTATCACGGACCTATCCACCTCATATCAATTATATGAGTTAATATTTGCGATATAATTTATTTATTTAATTTATTTCAAATATATTCGACGGTTACAACAACGAACAATCTCGTCTAACAATTCTCACGATCAAACATCCTCTACACAATTCCTCTACATATATAAGATATATTTAGTTATTGTATATATTAAGTTATAAAATACACTAAATTCTTCCAGAAACCATTTTTAGTATTAACGTTATGAAGAATTTTTATAATTTTTAATACGTAGAAAAGCAAAAGTTTTTAATACGTAAGTTTTTACACATATTTTGCTTATTTTCTAGTAATTCATTAGAAAGACCTTAAGGCTCCCTACTGGAGGAAGTTAAAAAATACACTAAATTCTTCCAGAAACCATTTTTAGTATTAACGTTATGAAGAATTTTTATAATTTTTAATACGTAGAAAAGCAAAAGTTTTTAATACGTAAGTTTTTACACATATTTTGCTTATTTTCTAGTAATTCATTAGAAAGACCTCAAGGCTCCCTACTCGAGGAAACGATCAGTTCATCTCCTAATGGAACGTATCAAATATAGGAGTGCCGTCCAATAGAGGGACAGGACGTGATCTTTAATCCATTTGCGCCTATAAACGTAAAGCAGTATTCATCGCTGTAACTATGCTAGTGCACATGTTAAACATTGCATCCATTTGTTGAGTTGCTAAGAGAGTGACAGATTTAAAAAGATTTCAATTTTTAGACATTTTTAAAAAATAAGTAAAAATGCCTTCTTCCTTAAGCATCATAGTTATCCAATAAAATTACACTATTTAACAGAAACAACGTTATAACTTAAAATAGCAATCATAATAATATTTAATAATTAAAACGAATATTTGCTTTGGTTCCATTCTTTAAGCGTTATTTTGAAAACTATGAATTTGCATGAATATCCGCTCTCTGGTTATACATTTTCTAGTAACATTCTTTCAGAAAATCTATGTTATGTATTTGAAGGTGAAAAGATTCTATGAATCAAGGAAAAGGAAATCAGAAAAAAGCCAAGTTCTTATTTAGTATTTTTATAAATTATTTCTCTAAGAGAAAGAAAGTGAAAAATGAGTTAAAGAATAAAGGAAGAATTTTGAAAGTAGATTTAAAAATATAAATAGACCAAAGAATATAAAATCAGTGCACTGAAATCGGAAAATATAAACGAAGAAACTGTCTGCGTAGTTTGCTTAGGGATCATTAATGAATAATGGATTCAATGGTCATAATAGAGTGGCTTCTGGAGGTTTGTGTCGACATTTTTGAGTGTTTTCGGTGACTATATTTATGATCGTTGTAAATTATTTTGAAGCTGCCCTGCGTTCCTTATGTTCGCTATGTCCCATATTAAGTGCAAATCAATGTTCCTTTAAAATCAATAACCAACGTTTAATGTTAATTTAATCTAAATATTATGACAATTTTATTTACTTATTTCTTTACTTTGATTTCTACTGTAGTTGATCTGTAATTAACGCAAAATAAACAAAAACAAGACGTTATTTCTTTTGTGTATCTAAAGAAAACCATAAGTGTCCACTAATAGGGAAATTCCCCTAGGCCGATTTCATTGCTCCCAACAATGTCCAAAAAAACTACAAAAAGTTATGAAGGTACTGAAAAAAGTATTTTAAAATGGGGTGTGAAAGATAATCACTGAAAGGAGTTTAATTCCATCTCATCAATTTCGCTTCAGGAGAAAATACTCCACGAAAAAGTACATAAGGTAACAAACAAGATCATCAATGCACTGGAGCTAAAACAGTACTGCACTATCCTATTTTTGGATGTTAAAAAGGTATTTGACAAAGTATGATGTGCGAGACTTCTTGACAGAATGAAACAAAACTTCCCTATCGAGATTTTTCTGTTTGTTAAATTATACTTTGAAAATAGAATATTCTTTGCTGAATATCAGACACTTTTTCAGATTTACATACTGTCAGGGCTGGCGGTATTCGAGGTTATGTTTTCAGAACTACATTGTATACCCTGTACTGGCCAGCTCTAAAAATACTTTATTTTAACATTCGCGGATGATACTGTAATTCTAGCCACTGACGAACATCCCAAGGTTGTATCAACATTATTGCAGCAATACATACGATTGCTGGGGCACTGGTTAAATCAGTGGAAAAGGGTATACTGGCAAATGTAATCACATCAGTTTCACGTTAAAGGAAGGACAGCATACCTCCCACTTACAAAGAATTTTAGGCATGAAAATAACATAATATGAAATGGAATCCATAAATTTATATAAAAGAAGTCATATAAAATGATTTATTAAATATAATATTATTATTATATATATAAGTTTTTATGCTTATATGAAAAGCTTCAATTAACTTTTCAAATTGCAAACAAAGTTAATATATACAATGTTAGCAATTCTTATTTAGAAACAAAAGTTATATGATGCGTTAATATTTTGGTTTGCTACTTAAGTTTCTTTTTTAATGTGTACACAAACGTGTGTAGCGGCATATGTGTCTCAGGACGTTTCGATTCGAAGACACCTCACGTAGTTGTTTTGCCACAAAAAATTAATACTGTACGGCGCACACAATGTAATAAACAAACTCTGGACGATTAGGTGGTATTGACAAAATCCACAATCATTTGCCAACCCAATAATATTTATGTTGTGGCAGATGTCTTTAGTACGATGAGTTATACGTTTATAGTGATCAATGAAAGTGTTGGCACAAATTAATTTGTTCTATAAACTTTTATATGAATTTGTTTTAAAAAATACAGTTGTTTGTTCAACGTTTTTGTAAAATATAAGGGGGTCGAAAACACCTACGGTATTGATTTTGCTTTTTACGATATTTATGAACTTCTATTCTGAATAATTCTTGTAAGGAATTGCTGTTTCTATAACGATTTCTATTTTGGTTCTTATACACATTGTTCCTAGATTAATTATTTACAAAACGTTATTATTTCCCAGACAGTTCTAGAATTGTTTCTTGTATCGATTTTATAGTAACTGAAACTTTACGTTTCTATAAAAACTGTTCAATATACATATATTTTTCATTATTTAGTTTTATACTTTAGAGTCGAATGTTATTTTGCCAAAGAATTAAATAAGGCATCGTATGTTTTACAAATTTACTCAACATTTTATAAGAAAATCTAGTCCATGCATATACCTAGTGCATGTATTTATCGTTGTTCGTTACTATTGGGTTGGCAACTAAGTGATTGCGGATTATTGAGATATGTATAATTTTATGTGCTAGATTAGATTAGCCGCGTAGTAGTGACACATGTATGTGAATATGAGTGTGTGGAAGTTGTGTGTACGCGAAAGACAGATGAATGTGAACTTTTTAGTAGATTAAGAGTCTGATATGAAAGATGGTGAGAAAAGAAAGTGCTGAGGCGCGTGCAATGTGTATCGATGAATATCTTTGAAATCGTTTATCAAATAAATATGTAACTGTTCTAATATAAATTCTAAGTATAAATTTAGTGTTTCTATACCATTATTTCGGCAGTTAAGATTCAAAATTCTCAACAATGATTTTTATATCTTATTAGTATTTTATAACAGTAATAAGTAACTGAACTTATTAGAAATTTGCTTCGAAATATTAACTATACATATTATCTTTATGTCAAATTTACTCTGTTTGTAAAAACAGAAGAAGAAGAGCAAGATCTACGACAAATATCGATATGGGTCGATATAAGTTACTCGAAATACAGAAATGGAAAATCGATGACGAATGTATTTACTCATTTTGTATATGTTTCCTGCCTAGTTAAAGGTCGATAAAACAGTGCCGTGTTCGTTTCGTGTTTCGGCTATGCTCCGGATTAGGTCCGGTTTCCATAGTTGTAATTCAGAGTTGGGCAAAAACGTAATCTGGTTGATTATGACTAACGTAAAATTATGTTCATAATTAATGATTACGATTACTATGTAATCTAGCGATCATGATTAATAAATAACTGAAGTAATCAAAGCAAATGTATTCAGTAGACATGATCAACTCAAAAATTTGATATATATTATGGTAGTTATAATGATATTGAACAGTATAAAATTCACATTTGTTGAATAATTCAACGAAAAAATATTTACATAATAAATGACTATCAATTATGATCTTGGTATGTGAGTGGGAGTACAGTACGCTTTTAATATGACTTTCATTAAAAATATTTCATCTGAGAGTCTATGCACCTTCGGTTCCTTTTCCATCGTTGCATAATAAAAGGATAGTCTCTTCACGGCTGCTGACGTTGCTAATGGCGTATTATGTATAAGAAAAAAACGTTTCTTATCGATGGATTCTGATATGGAAGATATAAACCTTGCTGTTTTTTACATAACAAATGTATTACGTTGTCCGAAAACTTTCTTTCGTTTTACGTAAAACTTTTTTGTTTTATATTATTTTGTCGAATTACGTACGGTCCATTTTGTTCTGTTGAGATAAACACCGCGACATTTCACAGATTTTAAAACACGTTTACGAAAGAAGACACTTTCCGGACAACCTAATATTATAGAATTTCCAACTCTGTCCTAGATGCAGGTAAAGTAGTTTTATTGCAATTATTTCCAAAATCGAAGAACTCGTTACCAGACGAAACTTCTTTTTGTTGTTCTGGATATTTAGTTGGGCTGCTTCTTTAAAAGGTTGCATTAATCTTTCGCTTCGTGTAGGTGACAAGCGAAGTGATAACCATCGCTCTTTAAGGGGGTGTCCTGAATTAAGATGTTCTAAAACAGCGTCTTTTTGTGATTTTTTTTAGAAGGGAAAGAAAGAAATGAAGTTATTGAATTTTGAGGTATGGTTTTATATATATTTAAGGAATACAAAAGAATTTTTTTTAAAGTAAAAAGAAAAATTATAACAGATTTCTAAGCCTATTTCATGGGCTGCAGTTTTCGATCGGTGTGAAAGATCCGCCTCGTAATTCTTGACCGACAAAGAAACTATTCTTTTCATTTGAATGTATGTTAAAGATTGTGCATAAAACTTGCATGTTTCGTGTGTCACTAAAAAATTTTTTTTTATTATTTATGTGTTCAATTCCAATTCGTCGACGAGGAGAAAGATGACTTAAAACGTGCAATCCACATGGGGGTCTGCTTATAGATATTCTCTGTTCACCTTCGTCATACGAATTGGTAACTGCACTTAGGGTGATAGGATAATTGCCCAGAATAATTGGCACTTGTTATAGCTAACATGGCAGGTAGAGAACTACTGTTGATGATTGGATCGGTGGTTATGATAGAACAAGGAAAGACATTACAGAAATAAATGAGACATTGAATATGATTAGGGTCTAATACCAGAATCCCGAACAGGTATTGTATTCCTCCTCATTTTCGGTCATGCCTCTCTATTTAAAAACTAACCTTTCTAGCTGCATCTTACAAAATGTCTGTCATTTGGAATTTGGTCAAAATCTTTTGATGAAGATTTTCTTTTTAAAACTTTGGAAACGGAGCTCCTGAATAAACTAAACTAATATTCTTAGTTGTCATTATTGCTTTATCTGTTTTATGAGATAACGTAGCATACAATGTAGCAAATATTCTTAGTTTGGACTACCAATTGTTATTTCTTACTGCTTTCAAAATTCTGTTAATCTTCTTGAAATTAACTTCCTTTTGCTTTTAATTCTTAAATACAAGTTAAAAAAATAGATATCTAAAAACAATTTGAGTTTCACAGGTAGAAAACAATATTTGAAAATCGATAATGAATAATGAATAAATTCATGACAGAACTTGTAAAATGACTTAATAGTTCAATCCTTCATAACCTAAAAATTTTATGATAGAAATTGACCAATAATTCCAATAATTTCAATATACTTGTATACCGAAAATGTTTGAAAACAAAAAGTTTATAAATGTTGCTAACTTTAATTATACATTAATCATCTTTTCTTTTCAAATTTTATCTATGATAATAAATACAAGAAACAATTTTTATATTATCCTTGTCGATAGCGACAACTATAGAGAGGCGATAAAGTACAAAAGATCAAAATATTTAAGAAATTTCTTGATTGAACGCAATTGAAAATGACTAAAACGGATTTAATTAAGACAATCATATTATTTATTGAAAAATCATATTTGCGATATGTTGTGAAGGGATAAATAAGTTGATGCGTAGAAAGAAACAAAATTTTACTAAAAACAAAGGAACTTGACCGACGAAATCGCGCGAAGTTTAATCCTTAAATAACTTTCTCAATTTATGAATTGAATCTCTTTCAATTATCTTTTACGTTTTTAACTCTAATGTTAATTATTATTTTGGAAACTATTTGCTCTTAATTTCCATTTTATAAAATATTATCATAACAATAATTAATAACAAAATAGAGTTTGAACGTATTTAGTTAAGAATCAGCCTAGTACCTACACGCGTATGATAAATATTCAATTTTATTTTTTTTAGAAACAAAGCTTCTTACGAACAAATTTTATTCTCTTATATACATTTAATAATATATAATATATTAAATTATATATTAATTAGTAATAGTGATGTTATTAATATTATTATATAATTATTGTAAATGTTACGCCCTGAGGCTTACTATAGGCCGTGTTTCTAATCGTCTCTCTGGGCACTACAGTATCGCCGACAGATCGCCTGACATGAGCAGCAAAATATATACAAAGTAGCGATAAACGCATAACCAGTCAAGCAGCGAGTTCTAGAAACTCGGATTCGGCCGTTATTCACCTATACAAAGAAGGTGGCATATGTGATCATAGGCGCAAACGGTGGCGTGACCCTAGCGTGGTAGGGGTCATCACCAAGAGAAGACAAAACAAAGAATCGAAGGGCAGTCAGTATCATTTGAGTATATAATTGAATATATAGATACATATCATAAGGTCGGGTCAGATTACTGTAATAAACTAACTGCATCATTGTTAAATCATTTGTGACGTGTTCTTTATCATTTTAAATATTGTTGGAAATAGAAGATTGTATTAACCCTGTTTATTCACTGTTATAATCATTTAACCACCTCTGTTATCTTAAACGGCACAGGGGAACGACTATCTCGCGACGTCGATTATCTGAATCGCAGCAAGAATTTACGCCTCTCGCTGACGCGTTTCTTCGCGATCGCGTCTCTCCGCGAACGGGCGTAACAGTAAATATTATTTTGTATTATATATGTCGGAGATGAAAGGACATCGGGCCTTCCTTTTCGAATGTTTGGGAAAGACCCCAATACTTTGGACTAGACTTTTTATTATAGCCGTATTTAAATAATAAAACTTAGAAATAGTTATTTATGATTATGGATGTTCGGGAATTGTGGCAAGCGACATAACGGGTCGCGGAACGTATCCACGGTAACGGGAGAGACAGATACCTAACAGAGATACGGAGTAATTAAATAACTCCCTTTAAAAACAAAGATTGACCCCAGGAAGCTACAGAGGGAAGTATATAAGGGCAGCCTCACTGGGACTGAGGATTCATTCAATTAGATACGTTCTACGCGTACCGGGTATCTTTACGTGAAGAGACATCGTCGTCAAGAATTAAAAGTTTGAATATTACTTAGTCGATTGAGAAGTCAGATTCGTACTCCTATGAGCCTTGGATTCGTTGTCAAAGTCTAAGTCCGTTGCCATTAGCATCCCGAGTGTATAATATCCTCGGTTACTGATTACTATTTGTATTCTTCGAACCTTCGTTATCCAACTCTGTTTGCATCCTACCCATAATATTATTTATAATAATAATAATAATAATTAATAATTTCGTCGAAAAGGACACGATTTGACATTATTAGTATCATTGCATCTGGATACGTAGAGAATACATAAACGTCAACTACATTCTTTTTAAATTTAATACAATCACATTCCTGTGTTGGTCAATGCATTTCGTAATTTCATCTGAGCGCTTAATAGCAGTTTACGTTAAAAACCATTAGTTTATATATCAGGAAATATTTTAATATATGACAAACACAGGCTGGAGCATTTAAATGGACACACTTAATAATTATATTAATAACGGAAATGATTATATGAAAAGTTGCAGAGAACGAAGTTATCTAAAGGAGCATATGCAACGGTAGATAACATTTTTTTTTTTTTTAAGTCATGTCTTTATGAGATTTCAAGCTTATTAACATTTTTTTAATGGAACTACATATTTTTTAATACATTAATCGATTCAGTTTGGTATTCTCTATTAAAAGGTGTTAACCTATTTATGCCGAAATGCTATGTATTAGTTTAATAAATATTTTAGCTTTAATTCTATCACATTTAATGCATGAAAGAAACACAATGTAAAAAAGGAATACCACTTTGCGCCTTTCCTTGTCCTTCACATATTACATTTGACAAAATTAAACTTAATATGTCCGCTAATCTAATGGTTTTTTAACATAAATGAGTTAATACTTTCTATAAAAAATATCGTGGTGGATCAATTAATGTGTTAAAAAATATATGGTTTCATTAAAAGAACGATGATGATCTTGACATATTTTTAAAAACTAACTTTCAGAAAAAATATCACACCATTATATGTGCCCCTCTAAAAAGTATAACTATCATCTCTAAAGATTTTCCATACAGAAAATTAATAATAGAGATATATATTTAGATGTTCCTATTTAAATGCTTGCAGATGAAAGTATTAAATTTAGGAGATATTTTAATATATTATCAGAATATTATACAAATGAAGTACAATATTATTGTACTTTTGAAACGAAAATAATGAATATCTTCTGATTTGGTTTTTTGGCATGATCAACTTAATACTTTCCTATATGAAATAACGAGATACATCAATCGCGATGTAAATAAATGTGATTTTATTTTTAGAAACTATAGTTGATGTACATATTTCTCCTACGTGCCCACCTGCAAGCAAGCTAATAACAAATTGTGCCCTCTACGACGCCATTTAACTCTTGCTTGAAAGGTTTTTTCGTACAGTAACTAATTTTGAAATAGTTGAATTTGTTTTAGGTGATCTATTTCATGTGCTAAGAAATAATTTCCTGTTTCTTCATTAATACGATACTGTTTACTCTTTCTTCCTACTTTCTCTCTAACTGCAGAATGTAAACATATTGTAAATAATATCAATGTAAACGCCAATGGAACATCAAGGTTATTTTCTAACGGAACGGTTCACATCCAGCAAATGAACCGTAAATACCAATATTTTTCTAATTTCTTTATAATTTCATGTAAATATCTCGGCACATAAAAATTAAACAAACTCTAGATTTTAATAATTGTTGATGCTATATTGTAGATCTATGATTCTTTTCTCCTACAGAAACATATATCGAGTAACTTACACTACTTAAAACACTATCAGATCATCATTTCCTGGCGGAGCAGCCAGATACGCTCGTTAAGGTTTCGAACTGAAGACGATGCGTCGCAAGTTCGAATCCTCGCCCTGGGGATATTTCCAAAGGATATGGAAAACCCCAAAATCTCTCTTAAAAGTAATATATAACAGGCAAGTTTATTCCGAGGCGACTTGCCTGTTGTGTGATACCTTTCTGCGAGTTGCTTGGTTGTGCCAGGGCCCGCGATCTCAACACTAGCACTGGTCTACCGCTCCGCCCGTGGAGGTTTTAGCCGGTAAGAATCCGGCACTACCTTCTTCTCCCCGCCCTGTGATCCTCGGCCCACAGGGCGAATGAAGAAGGTGGTCTATGAAGATTTCCTCCACGTAAAAAAAAAAAAAAAAATAAATTTTTTTTTTTGGAAGTATGAAAGGAGAGACGTTTAGCACTCCATTAGACAAGGATAGAACACATATATAAATGGTAAGGCACCGTCGCCTTTCGGCGGCATTTACCAGATTTAAACGTTCGTCGCCAAGTCACCCACATGTATGTAACGGGTATACTTTCGTGGAGGCCCCGTCATCAAAGTATGGGTGACGCTTTTCTTGATCGAGTTAATTAAATATAGGATATTATATATAGAATATACAACCTAAAAATATTAAAAACACATTATACCATACTTTATATTAATTTATATTCTGCATAAAATATTACATTATGCTATACCGCATGGTATTTGTTAAAACATTCCAAACACATTTGGGCTGATTTCGGACACTTCGAACAATAGTTGTACACCTCGTCATCACTGCTCTCCTCACTTTCAAATATACTGAACATTTTGAGGATGAAAAAATCACTGATGTCTTACAAGTATGCTTCTCGACTAAATGAAAAGACACTACCCCTCAGATTGAGGCTAGGTTTAACTAGAATCTGGCGGGGCAGCCAGATACGCAGGTTAAGATTCCGAACTGAAGACGATGCGTCCGCGAGTTCGAATCCTCGCACCTGGGAATATTTCCAAAGGTTATGGAAAACCCCAAAATCTCTCTTAAATGTAATATACAGCAGGGCAAGTTTATTCCGAGGGGACTTGCCCGTTGTGGTGGTACCTTTCAGGGAAGTGCTTGGTTGTGCCAGGGCCCGCGATCAACACTCGCACT
>JACXIL010005302.1:0-15472 GCA_014737365.1 Bombus soroeensis
AGGAGTTGGACAACGTTGTGAATCAGGATGTGTGGGACGTGGTGTTAAGACCGGTGGGTGCGAATGTCATTGATTGTAAATGGGTCTTTGCCGTTAAAAAGGATTCTGATAGGTATAAGGCTAGACTTGTCGCTTCGGGTTTCTGAAACGATCTGGTGTAAATTACTCGGAGACATTCAGCCCAATTGTGAAGCGTGGGACCCTGAGAATTTTGCTTGCTCTGTATGCTGAGAATGGGTGGATTTATGAACACGTTGATGTAGAGTGTGCATACCTCAACAGTCCTTTGAATGAAGACATATACATGGAACAACCCGAATTCTTTGAGATTCCAGGAAAAACAGGACTCAATACGTGTGCAACCTTAAGAAGAACCTGTATGAACTGAAGCGAGCAGGATGAATGTGGTTTAAACACAATAAATAATATTTTTAAGGGTATGAGTCTGAAACCATGTCGGAGTGATTCATGTGTGCATGCGATTGTGACCAAAGATTTGATTGTCGCGGTGTATGTGGACGACATTCTTACGTTTGGAACAAAGACTGCGATTGATGTGTTCAAAATTAGAATTAAGGAAAAACCAAGCATTAGAATGATGGGTATTGATACTCAATTTTTGTCCGTACATTTAAGTAAGCCGAACAGCTCTACTGTTGTGTTTGACCAATCTGTGCAGATGGGCCAAATACTGGATAAGTTTGACATTACTCATGAGATTGGAGTATCAACATCACTAGCTAAGGCGTGTGAAGCTGGTTTTGATGTTGAGAATGATAGACCTTTTGATAAAAAGTTGTATGAACAGGCTGTTGGACATATAATGTATGCCGCTACTGTAAGCCGACCTGATGTAGAGTGTGCAATAGGATAATTAAGTCAAACATGTGCAAATCCCACTGTGTCTGATTGGGACGCAGTGAGACGTATTTTTAGATACCTGTTGTAAACCAAAGACTTAAAGCTACCAAAGGACAGGGCAACCTCTGAAAGTATTTTGTGATTCAGTTTTTGCAGGTTGTGCAGTAGATAGGAAATCTAGGAGCGGGTATGTCTTCGTACTCGCTGGCGGTGCAATGTCTTGGCTGTCGAAGAAACAACCTATAATCTCTCAGTCGACGTGTGAAGCAGAATTCGTAGCACAGCAGGAGGCAGCAAGGGAGACTGTATGGATATCCCTACTATTAAACGAGTTGGGTCAATCGTCATATTGTCCTCGCCCATGCAAGACCTTCTGCGACAATATTGGAGCTATCTCATGGTCCAAGGAAGAGGTGATCGTTGAGAGTTCAAAACACGTTCAAGTCAGATACTTTTATGTTAAGAATTACGTCACGAAAGGTATCCTAGGTTATGTCTTTGTGCCAAGTTCTGAGAACATTGCAGCTATCCTTACCAAAGGTTTAAATAGAATTAAGACTCAGCGTTTTACCAAATCTATGGGGTTTGTATAAACTGTGATCAAAGGGGAGTGTTATGATTAATCTTAGGTTGGTATGATCACTAGTTGTGATCACTACAAGCTAGGTTGATACGTCTACCAACGCGTCCCTTTGTTTCATGGGACGTCACGCGCTCTTGAATTCTGTTTGTACCCGGCGTTGTGTAAGGACTATATATGGTGGTGAAATATAACGGATACAATACTAATCTGTGTGAATCAATTAAATATCTTACTCTAAAACATATTTATTAACATTCCGTGCCAAATACTTTTCAAAACTACATTCGTATTTATTCATCGCTCCATTTTTAATTTGTTTCGACTATCACAGAGCAACAGTTAGTTAAGAAAAATATTACAAACTTTATAGAAAAAAGGTCCGAAGAATTCGTATGTTGGTACGTCCGTTCACTTTCTAAAGGTACTCTTATTTCTTAAAAGTATCATAATTTGCCATTCATTTTAATAAACTCTTCAGATTCTGCTCTTTTCCAAATGGTCTCTAAAAATCTGAGAAAGCTATCGTACATTATTCTACCGTACGAAATTCAGGTATTCAAGCAGATATAAACTATTCATGAAAAATTATAAATTACTTTCAGTCGTTTGTTAGCGAAGAGTTGGTAGAGTGTATTGTTGAAAAGACAAACAATTATTAGTGCCAAAAAAATTACATGTAATAATGTAATAGCTGGTACAGTGCTCAGTTAACTATATTGCTTCATGGCTGTGTCTTTTCTAATGACAAGAAGTAAGAAGCTATCGTTACCAGAATACTGGAGCAAAAATAAGCTCTTGAGGAGCGATATCTATGGCAAAATAATAAGCAGAAGCTGCCTCTTATTACTGTTACAAATGTTACATTTTAGTAACCATAATGTGTCCAATTCCGATCGTTTGCGGAAAATCCGAAAGATAGTTGATAAATTACGAGGAACATCAGCAAATACATTTTACCCTTACAGCAACCTATGTATAGATGAACGTCTGCTCTTGTTGATTTCATTATTTATGTGCAGTCTGGAATTAAGATAGAAAGATGGTAAACCTCGCTGGGCCATATGCCCATGCCTCTTTACGACGAGGAAGCTGCGAGTAGTTGCAGATTAATCGTCACTCATGAATTGTCGAGTCATTGTAAGTTGTAAGTTGAGTTGTGAATTATCAATTTAGTTGTCTTAGTTATATCACATTACTGCATTAAGTCCACATTAGATAACCATCGTTTCTTGTTCAAATCATAGTAAATAAATCTAGGGAGATCATTAACCTGTGGTTTCTACAGATATTTCGGTCTTTCTTTAATAGTTCATTTTCGTCTCATTTTGGTTTCAAGTATCACCCCTTACATTTTGTTTAATACCCGTAGCCAAACACTCTGCATCTGAGCAAGGATTAGACGAGATAGAAGCCCTGTCCACAGCTACATATACGAAGCTACAAGAAATGTCTGTTACAACTCAGTTAGAAGAAGAGTCCAGTCCGAACCCGTGGAGTACGGAAGTAGAATATAACACATCCCTTAGACAACCGAAGTAACAATAATTAATTTTACGTAAGACAGGATATGGTCACTGATATTCGGTATGGCTATTTCATTATCGGTGAAGGTATGCCACGAACTAGAGTGAATATTTCTCATTTGCCAAATTGTCACATTTATTATTCTATATGGTTGTATATTATTTACCAATACAACGTGTATCGGTGTGTGCGCAGCGCAATAATACTTCAATTTGTCATGATAGAAGGATTATTCTAATAACTACATTTATATGAAAAATTCTAGTAACATCTTAATAACATTTCACTCCGAAAGTTGTACAAAATTTATCGTGTAATATATTTATAGTGTTACTTGATTTTCTTACGATTCCTGTGAAATCATGAAGATACATTATTTAGTATATTATCTGCCCAATTCATAAAAAGACTACCATTACCGAAATGGAGATATTCATTTTCAAAGTTGAAAGTTTTAACTCGTAATTCGTAAAGCAAACTGTGGTAAAAATGACATTTTCATTAATTGCGAATAAATCGTTGTTACAAAGTTCTAAAACCTTATGTAATGTGTAAAATGATCAGAAAAATGACGTATTAAAGAAATTTCAGCTTCACTTTACCGTTTTCGGATAAAGCTAACGTGAAATATGTAATATCGGTAATTTCAACGTCCAAATTGCCGTGTATATTACAATGCGAAGTCGCTATTCTGTCCATTTCGGAATTGTTTGTTAATACAAAAGCGAACAAAATGTGCGGCAGCTAAGATATTTCGTCTTAGAGGGAGAATCTCAGACATTCACGAAGAATATGTCTTTTCCAAGTCATAGCGCGTTTTATTTCTAACTAATATTCCAATCGTGCTATAAATGCCATAATTAATATTCAGGCTTTCAAACTTCTTACTTTGTAACATTACGTACAATTTTTATATTTCAATATATGATTATTTAGAATATCGGAAAAATTAGAAAATCATAAATAAAAGACACATTGTGCAATGCTGCAATGCACGTATAATGTTGCGAATTGCTTGTAATAGTTAATAAATAATGGAAATCTGTGTGCGTCAGTGTAGACTTATTTTCTTGGAAACATCAAGGAGGAAATGTAATATGTAAACTATTTAAATAGAGTCTCGTCATGAATGTTTTTACACTTTTTGTGCACTGAGATGTTAAATCACGTTAGTTTCTTATTTTACAATTCTGATGAAGAATAAAAAGTTCTTGCGCAACCTATAGCCTTATGTAATCTAAAAGATTTACCACTGAATGGTAAGAAGTACAGGGTGAATGAAAGTAAGTCTCTGGCCTAGCATAACGTGACTCTACACCCTCTGTTTGTTTCAAGATCAAAAGGTCAAATTTTTCTTTTCGCATCGTATTCTCCTCATCACAGAGACCAACTTTGCAACAAGAACTATCAGCTACAACTCGACCATTCTCTTGGTAAATAATGTTAAAGTATCCTGTACAAGTCAACCCAAAGCAGAAGTGATTTTTTGATTGTGAATGCATAGAAGAAATTATAAATGGTGTTTTCTTTTACAAAGTAAGAAAAATTGAACCAATACAGAAGAAAAAATCTTTGGTTTGCTGAAACTATAGAACCGTCACGTCCTCTACGGTTTCGATGATTTTTGAACACATTTTGGGGGACGTGATTTTCAACAACTTTTTCCTGTACATTAATTGTCGGCCGGCGATAGTTTCCGAGCTATTCGTAAATAGCTAATTACACTAAATTCTATACTGGCCGAACCGAAAGCTAACTCTTATCTTCTGTTTACAGGATGTATAAGCGAGAGTCGGACGAGCTTCGGTAAAGCTCCGTGCACAACTGCATATGCGAGACTGTCAGAAATATTTGTTCGTAATTCGATTAAAAGTGAATATGATCAACGTATTGAGATTGGCTTTGTTCCTTTTTGTCATCTCGCGACGGACGACGACGCTTGCGTAAAATAATGTAAATTATTTTTTCGTAAAATAATATCAATTATTCATTCACCTACCATTTTTATAATTAATTTGTTATTACTTCACGCTAGTACTGCAGGTCGTTTCACGCTGGCTGGATTAAAATAACTAATCTAGATGCAAATCCAATATATTAACGACATTCGCTTTTAATTAAATTATGATAACAGATATTTCTTAGAGTATCTCATATGCAATTGTGTATGGAGCTTTACCCAAGCTCGTCCCAGCCTCTTTCGTGAAGACAAAGAGAAGTGATAGGTTCGGCCGTTGGCAACCAATACCTGATGCGTGCGCTGCCATAGATGCACAATTACTAGCGAAAGTACACTGTGGTTGTACCGATAGCTTTTTGCGAATTTCTCGGAAATTATGGTCGATCCACAGTTTACATATGAAGGAAAAAATTGTTTGAAGCGTTAAGCTTCAGAAATCATCGAGATCAGAGAACATGGAGCGGTTTTATAGTTTTGCCCTCGTTTATACGAAGCAGGTACTCATGTCACATGAACGACAATACCCTTCTTGTCTTCCATGTTGCTTTATCATGACTCAACTTTCGGACCATTGCTTCTACGTTTTCGGTATATGCGTGTCAAGAACTGTTTAAGTAACCGCGGTACTAACTACACTTAATCGACATGAATACAATCGTTCATTAGGGCGCACTGTATCAATATACAATGTTTATCTTCTGTTTATAACATTGTATTGTTGAATTTCGTCACATTGCTTTAGACATTAGGCAATGATTACCAAGTTGTAAGAATAATTAAAAGAAATAAAATTTAAAAAGTTTGAACGAAAATTGTTGCCCGAATAAAAGCAGTTCGTCAATTTTTTGCTTAAACTGTAGAAAAGAATGGAATATATAAAATGAAGAATTACTTATAAACATCAAATAGGAAGCAGACATTCTTAAATTTGTTTGAACCACCGATGTTATAAGTTATCCTACTGTTTGACCGTTCGCGGGGAGACGCGATCTCAAGGAAGCGCATCAATGGGAGTCGTAAATTCCCGTTACGCTTATACAATCGATGCCACGAAACGAATCAATCCCCTATTTCGTTTAGGATAATAGAGGTGGTTCAATTTATTATAACAGTAGTGGACAAGATGGTTACGCTCGGTGTGTATAGATATAAGTTAACTAGATGACTGATCTAAGGCTGATAAACTAATGCAGAGATGTTGGCAGAGTTAAAGATATAAACCCAGTGTCGAGATGTTGACTGAGTTAAAGATGTAAACCCAGTGTCGAGATGTTGACTGAGTTAAAGATGTAAACCCAGTGCCGAGATGATGACTGATCTGACTATGGTAAACCAGTGAAGTTCGGTGACGATGCTGTTGGAGAGGAAAGCTCTTGCTGAGTGGTGGTCGCCCCACCACTGGTCGCTTGCGGGTAGGAAAATGTGGAAAATTATATGGTGGCCGCCTCGACCGAGGGTTGGATTCTGGGTTACATAAAGAGTCACCGGACGTAAAATTGTATAATTGAATACATCTTTTTTCTCAACGACATGGATGCAAAAAATTATTATTGATGCAAAACAATAATTTATGTTTCATTGTTAAGTGAAAATTATATACCGTTGTACTTTTTATATCAATTATTGCGATAACAAAATTTGAGACAATCATCCACCAGATCCGTAAACAATAATAGAAGGTATTCTTGGAAGTGAAGCTGTTGTTTATATAGCTGTTTCTATAGCTGGTAGGTTTCGCGTTATATGCAATGTTTTTAGATGATAATGCTAAAAATGATCATTTCTCCTCCCATGGACCTTTCTCCTTTCAGGCCATACGGGATGAGGCGCGGTGTACGGCCATCACACCCGGCGCCCGGACACTGGAGCTGCAGTGCAATGCCGTCTGGTCCCCTAACTAGGCAGCTAGCAACCACGCGCTGGATCTTACCCCATGGACCTATCATTCGGCGGAGCTGACGCCGTCCTCTGCCCAGCCGCTGTCCGCGGACCCTTTCAGGATGGAAGCTACGCTCCCTCTCACGATTTGCCCTCTCTCGTCCGCCGGCACCTTCCACTCGTTGTCAGGGTCCTCACAACTGCCGGCGGCGAGGGATCGGCTCTACTTTCACAATGAGAGCGTGGTGTCACGTAAACTTGAGACGTAGTTTGTACCCATTTGAACACCTTAATTTTTAAGGAAATAGATTTAATAAATATATGAATAATAATTAACGAATAACGAATTCGTTAATAACGAATGATTTATATAATTATGACCCATAACCTGTTGAAACGTTACAGATCTATTTATTGACTCTGTGTCAAGAAATGTGGAAATTGAACGCGTCTCAGGTTGGACTGGCTTAGCTCAGATTGGCACAAATTAGCCTCAGTGGATTCCCCGATTAATTTGAGATAGCCCATTGAAATATTTACAAATTCACAGGCATAACGTAAAAATGTATTGATTTCAGAATTTACTGTTAGTCATAATCATTAGCATTGCCTCTATATGTTCTTGATATCATATTCTGTATGTTATAACGTCTTTTATCTCTGTTAATATACTTATAAAAATTTGTCTGTCCTCACTAATATGCAAAGGCACGATGTACAGAAATATAACGCTCCTCTGTCTGCTTTTTGTTGTCACATCAAAGGAATGATACGCAAAGGAATGTGACGGCGATACGCAGCAAACAGATACGCACCTTTGCACCTCTATTTTCCGAGATAGAATCGTTTTTACCTTCACGTAATTAAAGAACTTGGCTTCGAATTTTTTACAATTATCAAATGTTTTCTACTTGTATATTAATAAATATTTATTTGGTGTAGAATTATATATGCAATCACTTCAAATGCGTCTTCCATAAGTCGATCGTACGATTTATTGATGTAATAGGTATAATTAATATTCCGATCCTATTATCAATTTATCTATGAGGTATTTGAAACTGCTCCAAATACAATTATAATTTAAAAAATAATTTTATGCAATTATGCCAGGTATTTGTACAATTTTGATATCACCAGGAAGAAGATGATCATGAAAAAGTAATGAAGATCGATGACGAAAATCAACAAATAGTATGGAAATATTAACAGAAAGACCCGGCCACACACTTGCGGGCAAAATGGCAGCCAGATGTCTACGCGTTCTCAATGCGTACCCTCAATATTCCTAAGGACCCACCATAAACTTAAGCTTTTAGTTTGATCTTTATAACTAAATCCTATTATCTTCAAGGAATTTTAATCCTGTAAGAGTTATCGGCCCTTGGAACAGTCCTTAGGTTTATTATACGTTCGTACAAATTACGGAGAAAGCGGGTATTTGCCTAACGGGAAGAAGCTAGTATTTACCTATCGGGAAAGCTGGTTTTCCTCATGAACAATTTCACACATGAGCCACGTTGGTAGGAGGTTTCCTCCTCCTATCTTCATTTATTAACGTGAGCTATAACCAATGGGCATTGCGGATCGTTACCCTTACCTTTCCTAACGAAAAGTGTGAACAACGAATCCGCGTTCTTAATTCAAAGGTCACACCCACATCGAGCTTTCCTCCTTAATAACACGAGAACGAACTACACTGCTTCTACCACTGCTGAACAGTCAACACCTCTGGACTGAATCTACAACAACAGGATAGTCAACATCTACCAAGACTCGGTCTCTGTCTACAGATCAGCCTCCACATCTCTGCACTGATTCCTCAACCTAAGAACAGTCAACGTCTCTTCATCGGGTTCTCACCCGTCAATTATTCGTCTACTTCACCTATATCTTATGCAACGGCGTAACTATCTTGTGTATAAAGTTGTTGGAAATATATGTAGTATCGGGAAAAATTTTTTTTTAAATATCCCCTGACGAGCCCCACTTGTAAGATCAAAGGAATATAATCTATAATTTGTTCGAACTATTTACTATTTATTCAGAATAAATAAACTGTACAGAATATTAATTGGACAGAAAACGATGGTTGTTTAAAGTGAACTAAATATACAATCGTGCTTTAACTCAGGCAACTCAACAAATAACTCGCAACTCTCTTTCTCAACAACGCTAGCAACACTCTCTCAATAACGCAATTCGTACTCTCTCTCTCTCTCTCTCTCTCTCTCTCTCTCTCTCTCAACAACGCCAACAACTCTATCTCTCAGCAACGTAACTTGATTTCTCAACTCTACGACATCCGCATCTCTCTGACCCCCAATTCGTCCTTCTTCTCTAACGTTCCTTTTGTTTTTCTTTTCGAAATCTACGTTACAAGTTTACAAGGCACTGTGCCGAAAAAAAAACTCTTGCTGGGTGTCTCCGCAAGAACTAGGTAACCTTAGTCACATAGGCTTTTTTCCATATAAACGAACAACCAAAGAATCGTAATGGAAATTTACGACTCCCGTTGGCGCGCTTCCTCGCGATCGCATCTCCCCACAACTGGTCGAAAAAGCAGGGGATGTATTATTTGGGCATCGACATAGATCGGTGGTGCTTTAACGAAATGATTTGTGATCTTTTCTTTTGGTTCCGTATCTATTTCTTTTATTAATGAACCTGCTACTATTACATTGAGTCTTGCCTGTATACGCATCCCCATGGTAACGTTGTATCTGCATGATGCGTTTGCTTATTTACTGCTTCTGTAAACACGTCACGGTGATCTGCAAACAATCTCTATAACGCACAAACATTTCAATATTAATTTCTTTCTTTTACTAACCTGAAACTACTTCGAAAATGAAAAAACGATCTTTTAAACGCATAGATCTGACATGTGTTGGTAACCGCTATTAAAAGATATACAAAGGAAGAATGAGAACACTGATCAATCCGACTGTCGCCTAATCCTCGCTCATATGCAGTGTTCCGCTACATATAGAAAAAGATGTAAGGGGTGATATTTGAAACCAAAATAAGACGAAAATGAAAAATAAAAAGAGTAACGTTTTCGGCATCATTTTTCAATTATCAATTATTAAAAATCGATCTAAATATCCTTGAACGTGAGCAATCCTCCTTACAAGAAAAAAGATAGATGAAGTCGAGCATCAAAGTGCACATCGATCCTTAATGGAACGATACATGGTGAGCAGCTTACAAGTTATAGGAAAGAAGACTATGGCATTCGGAGATGTAAATGACATCCTGCGGGACATTTTCTAAGAAAAATCCCGATTACAGATTAAACATGTTTATTCGTTTAAATCTATAACAGCATGTCAGAAACTGCTCTATGGAATTTCCGAGTAGAGAGAATTAATGTTTATTCTAATCATTTGCCTCCATAATAACTTAATCAGTAAAAGCACATATTATGAATATTCATACAAAGTTCACACGAGCATCGCGATTCTCTAGGCTGTTCACAGAAACATTGTAACGAAAATAGTATTCATTTTATTTTGTTGTAAATATACAATATAACCTCCATCTTTTTATCAACAAACTATCGTATGAGAACGATACACACAACATGTATTGTACGCACTACACACACTACACACCCAAATCACTCGCGTTGGAACTAAATAAAACATTCTTAAATAACTATATATTATAGTTTTATTATATATTTATTATTTTTATTATATTATTATTAATGAATATCTTCTTCACTGATTGTGTGTTGGTGTTTCTTAACCTTAGCAAAAATGATCGTTCATTATATGAGATAGAATTTGCAATTGAATTATTTTCACCTTTAGCTTAATCCATAAAATGTTATGTGCAATGAAAATGTCATTAAAATGCAAATGTAGGAGCAATCAACGATAAAAAGTCAGCTGCGGTCGATATT
This sequence comes from Bombus soroeensis, assembly GCA_014737365.1. Classification (NCBI taxonomy): domain Eukaryota; kingdom Metazoa; phylum Arthropoda; class Insecta; order Hymenoptera; family Apidae; genus Bombus; species Bombus soroeensis. The sequence goes on from JACXIL010005302.1 coordinate 10,717, forward strand.
TCATGTTTAAGGATCATTCAAGACTATTTCTTCCTTAGTTTCAGAAATAAAAAAACGTTAATCAAATCATTTATGCGTGACATTATCCAGCTTCAGTAGTAGGGTGATGTTATTAAAAGAATGAGTATCTGAGTAGTAATAGTAAAGAGGAGTATCACATCGAATATCGTTGCAGTACTGCGACAGACGTGTCGATATCTACTATAGTGAAGTCGCATTTTTGTTCCATGTTTGGTAAATAATACGCAGTGGAAATAGTATCAGGTAATAGACGATTCCTTGTTATTCTGTATTCAATTGTGTCTTTCATTAACTGTCATTCATTATTACCACTATCATATATATCAAAAATATCATCGGGTCATTAATTACTGCAATAGTTTAAATGAGGTTTTTGAATTCTCAAATATTTATTTTATATTTTACATTTTACGCTGTAAAACTGGTTCATTATTGTGATTTTTCAAACATTTACAACCAGTCAGTAGAGATAATCGGAACATTCGCCTTCGCGTGATAGTTGCGTGAGATATCGGTTAATTTTTGTCAAAAATGAAGTTTAGGATCGGTTTTTTATAAGTTATTGCTAGGACTTGCTTCGACTCTCGCGTTTATGAAAATTGAAAAAATGCTCCGCCGTGACAAAACTAACCATGCGAGATATTTCAGACATTTTACATTTTAAATGGTAAGATCCCTCGTTTCTAGTAAATAAACTGAATAATACATTACATATAAAATTATAATTACATATAAAAAAATTATGATTACATATAAAAAAACCAAGAAATGCTAGTGGAGAGAGTATGAATTTAAGCAATTATTTTATTAAATTTAAGCAAAATACAATATATTTCTGTTGTTATATTTATCACATTCCTTACAATTATACTTGTTAATTATTTAGATGCTGCGTCAAAATATCTTTTCGAATAACAATATAAAGATCGTTTCATAGACATTCAAGAGCTAAAAGGACTTTATGTTCAGTATTTTTACAAAATTGTTGTTAGTTGATTATAATAATTTTTTTCACTTGTATACTATATATAAATGTGCGTGTACAATACTCAACGTATCAAATCTATATAACACAACATCTTGTGCTATAAAAGCCTTAGGCTTGTAAAGATCAAACAGAAAACAAATTACCCGATCTATGCGGCGGGAGACTACTTATACAGGGTGTTTAGTTGAAGCTGAAATGACCTGGTTGAAACTAAAATAAAATGAAAATGGAGAACAAAAAAGTTGCGCTCTGTATTTTACACGAACGCGACGTTATCTCAGAAAAATAATCAATTATAGATTATACTTGTCTACTCATTGAAATCTGCAACAACATATCGGAAATTTGCCTCCTTTTGCCTCCATAAATAATTAATGAATGAAGAGAACATATAAAATATGTTTTTGCAGATTTCACATACGCACGCGTTCACAGGTGATAACAGAAATATCATGTACGCATTAAGTGTTTTCGAGGAGCTACTAAATGTGGGCGAACATTATCTCGCATGAACCACACACCATTTCCACACAAATTACTGATCACTGCAAATTACAATATTCACAAGCATAAACATGAAATAAAAAATGAAGACGTCAAATGAAACTACATAAAGATTGTTTAAACTTAGACTCGAAATATTAATGAAGATATCGTTTTATGGAGTAATATGAAATAATACAAATTAATGTGCAGCCACATGAGAAATTGTATTTACTGCGTCGCATAGCTCTTTTAACTTTTCTGTTTTTTTGATAAACGACTTCCCTATGTAGAAAAATATTTGTACATTACACTGGAGGCATCGTTGACTTAACGCAATTATTTGATTCATGCAAAACGAAACCATAATTGTTTAATTACGTTTAAACAATTACGTAGATTTCTTTAGAACGAAATATATAAACAGATCTCAACTATAACCACTGTGATATATTATTTAAAAAATGTTTCCACTTACTGTTTGTTGGGAATGCTAATTTATGGCAAATATTGGAACTCAAAGTGTGAAGATCCTGAAACATGGATACAATCAATAAAAAAAAGAATGAAAGTGGGATCAATAAAGGATTGAATAAGACGAATACTCTCGAGGAATTCTACGCCGGTAGTGGGATTCTTGTGACTGGAGCAACCGGCTTTGTTGGAAAAGGTCTCATAGAAAAACTGATCCGCATTTGTCCGCGCATCACTGCCATTTTTATACTAATTCGCCCAAAAAATAACGAAACGATAGAACAACGATTGAAGAAGCTCATAGACGATCCCGTTCGTAAATATTATTCTTGTTTCTCTCAGGAGCCATATTTATTAACATTCTTCTCTGGAATTGAGCTGGTATTTTATTGTCTTTAGATTTACGATTACATCAAAGCAAAACATCCCTCAGTTTTGCGCAAAGTTTACCCCGTGAAAGGTGACGTGAGTCTGCCGGATTTAAGTCTTTCGCGAGAGGATAGAAATCTATTGTTAGAGAAAGTAAACATAGTGTTTCACGCCGCGGCCACTGTGAGATTAAACGAGCCGTTACACGTGGCCGTTAATGTGAATACAAAAGGTACCGCACGTGTCATCGAACTTTGGAACGAACTGAGGCATCCGATTAGCTTCGTCCACGTTAGCACAGCTTATAGTAATGCGAATCTACATGAGATTGGGGAAAAAGTTTATACGTAAGAACAAGTTATATGCAAATGTTAATATTAGTAATTATAGCGCGAACAATATGTTCACTTACTATTGACTTCGCAGCACGGGTTTCGAACCTTCGGACGTGATCGATATGTGTGACAAATTCGGCAAAACATCGATCAATCAAATGGAAAAGAAGATTTTAAAAACTTACCCAAACACATACACATTCAGTAAGAATTTAGCAGAGCAGATTGTAGCAAGCAAGTGCAAAGATCTGCCAGTTGCGATAGTGCGGCCAAGCATAATTGGTGCCTCCTTGGAAGAACCATGCCCTGGTTGGCTAGAGAATATTACTGCAACAACAGGTATTTTCAGAAATCTTTTACAATGATAAATGTTCAATACTCCTCAGATTTCAGAAAAGTGGAGTTAATCTTTGGGTTTGTGGGAAGGTAAATGAGAGGATTTCTCCTAGATTATCATTTATTATAGTTGAAGTTTGTTGTTGCTCACAATTACGAGAATTGTTTCCAATCTATTTATATTATATCCATTCTATTTCCATTATATCTGAGGTGGATTGTGTAGATCCGTGATAGGTGATGCTGCTGTAGTGTAGAGGCCGAGGTAGGTTCCGTCACTGGTGTAGATGGCGCTGCTGGGATACTGTTGCATTTTCTTCCTTGTTCTAAGATCGCGAAGAAAAATCGGGCTACGGGCGCCGGGATCCTAACCCGGGTCCCGAACGTTCGTAAACTAAGGCGCTAACCACTGCGCTATTGTCACATACGGAATGCCACAGACGAAATCCGACTAAACAAAGCGATAAGATAGCGAAATTCCAAGCGCGTTAGCGTGAGTGACCATCGGGATAACATCCGGTCACTCTATCCGTTCCCAGAGACATATGATCAAGGGCCATTCCCACTCCAACGAATAAAAGAATTCAAATACACCCCCTAAAGAATATCCCAGTCAGTCTTGAACAGTCACGCCTAGAGCTCGGAAGTGTATTGCAAATATATAAAAAAAAAATAAAAGTTTCTTTTCTCTTAAATTTCTTTTTTTTACGTGACATTTTTGGCGATCCTGCCAGGATCCATTCGTTTCAGTGAAAACGAAATTACGATTTCGGCGTACGCGCATCATTGAAGATTTAAGGATCAGCGGACCACTGCAAATCTTTGCTACTACGAAGCCATGCAACAACTTTCAACGTTCCACTACGGTGAAACTAGACGAGAGGACTATGGTCAGCGCTCAGCAAGCCTACGAATAAGATTCGGAATCTAGAACCAACCAGAGAGGAAACATCCCAGAGACTCCTCAACGGCCGTAGCTACTACGGTAAACTGGAAATCTGGATTCATTTGTACATTACCGTACGAGAAAATCAAGTTTCTCAAGCGTTTCGAGCGTTTCGAGCTCAAATAGCAACAATAGTTCAGACTCAGTAAACTTAATTAGAATCATGTCCGCACCGAGAAAAGATAAAATCGAAACTGTTAATACTGCATCTGCAACCGGAGCTATGGATAATTCAACCCGTGCTATACTCGAGCAAATCGAACTTCTTGCGCGACGAATAGAAAAGACGCAACGAATAGCCGATAGTGAAAACTAAAAACGTGCAGCGAGATAGAACTATTAGGAAAACATATCTCTAAAATAAATTTAGGACGTGACGCTATTACCGAATTAGGCTCCCTTGTTACGATGGATGAATCTAATACCAGCAATATTCAGAGAAAGCGACAACCTGTAAAACCTAACGAAACGGACGATATGGACAGTGAAGAAGAAGCAATAAGTTGTGACAACCCCACGTACAATGCAAAAACCTGCTTAGACTTTATCCCCATACTCAACGGACGAGATGATATAGGAGTAGAAGGGTTTACTAAACGGGTAAGGGAAGCTCGAGCCGAATGTAGAGAAAAACGCACATTACTACGACTACTTCTAACGCAAAAAATCATCGGAGAAGCGGAACGTAGTATCCGCCACTCTGAAATCGAGAACTACGAGGATCTATTTGAAAGCCTCAGAAAATTTGTATCCGTAAGTATTACTTCCAATGGAGCTCGTGATAAGTTGCAACGTACGCGACAA
>JACXIL010005303.1:0-15617 GCA_014737365.1 Bombus soroeensis
AGGATGACGCAGGTGCTCACTGGTCACGGGGTGTTTGGCGAGTACCTGCTAAGGATCCGGAGGGAGGTGACTTCCACCTGTCACCACTGCAAGGAGGAGGAAGACACGGCGCAACACACGCTGGAGTTTTGTCCAGCGTGGGAAGAACCGCGCCGCATCTTGCGGCTCGCCATCGGCGAGAGATTGGCCCCCGAGGCGGATCGAGGCCATGCTGAGGGGGCACCAGGAGTTCATCGCCGTTCGCTCCTACTGCGAACAAGTCATGCTCGCGAAGGAGCGAGCGGAGAGAAATAGGGTGAGAAGACGCGATCCAGCTAGAGCGCCGCACCAAAGGGACACGACACGCCGCAGGGCTGCGGCGTCGTCGCCGACGCCCTAGGTGCTTTAAAGGAACCGTTACGCCGAGGAGAGTCTGGGCCCCCCCTCGGACTTGCACGACGGTCCAGGGAACGCGGTGTTAGAGGGTGTAGCCCCCCCCCTAGCGGCACAATCCGGTAGAGGATGTCTCCCTTAACAATAGGAGAAGACGAAGGAGTGCCCCGGCAGGAGTTCGAGAGAGACCCCGAGAAGCTCCTAACAACGTCAGGAAGACCACCGTGGGGTTTTGGTCGGTATGAGTCCGACACTACCCCGTCGCCACCCAGAGGGCGCCGGGGTGTCTATGAGGATTTCCCCACATAAAAAAAAAAAAAAAAAAAAAGATCCCCTTTCGTACACGCGCACGTGCTGGAGGGGGTCGGCAGGCGTCTCATTGTTCTATCAGCTTTCGCTCATGTAACACGCACAATCTCGTTGCTCTCCTATAACAAAATTTTTCTTCAAGTTACTTTGTGTAAGTTTGGTTATTGATTTACGGAAAGTAGTGAAATGTTTTCACGTAATATAATTTCGTTCGTTTTCTTCATTTGCAGTGGCACGTTGTGAGTATTATCAGTTTCTGGATAAACGGTTTGTGCATCCTGATCGTTGGTATGTTGTATTATTATTAAGTGGATTTAGATCAATATATAATTGTACAGTTTCGTTATTTTACTTTGATTTGGTTTATCATTGTTTTATGTGTCTTTGTTGATTTTGAAACGCTCGAATAATGGATACGGAGGTGTCCTCATCAGGGGTTCCTATGCAGACTATTCGAGTACGTGTTTTGTTTTGTTCTACTCTATTTGAATTCGTCTTGTTTCATTTGTCCATTATTCATTCTTCTCATTAAACTCCATATATCTTTTCAGCGCAAGAGGAAAAGGGGTTGCAAAAATCCGTGAGTGGTCCCAGAAAACGTAGTCAACGTGTAAAGTGTCGAGAACAAGAACAAAAATCGAAGTTGGTGAAGGAGATTCCTGCCGAAATCCTGGAGGCTCATATGCATCGTCATTTCATTATATATATATATATATATATATGTGGACTTCTGCGTAGTGGAAGCGCCAAATGGTTGATCAGGTCACCTGGGTGAGTCGTTTCCATTTTATTTCGATTCTGGAGTTGAGTGTTCACTAGTTAAAGAATCCGTATCCTAGAAATTTTTGGCAAGGAACGTCTGATATAGCAATAGTGCGAGGAATACGAAATATGTGTATTAAATGTACATCTCAAATTTCGTCCGTTGTGCATATTAATTGTTTCACACTGGAGATAGTTTTTCATGTTCTTGCCGATACTTATTTAAAATATGATATCATGATTGGTCGCGAAATTTCAAGCCAAGGTTCGACGTAAATATTACACAAAATAGCCTCGCTATTTGTAAAACAAAATTTATTGATGTCCGTAGTAAAACCGCTGAAGACGGGATCGATATTAATGAAGTTGATACTGACGTAATTGGTAACGATAAAAGTTTATTAATTCCCGTCTCGAAAAATTCAAAGATTCGTTCATTGTGGGTTGCCACGATTTCAACAAATTTTCTACAAGTAACTACATTCTAAATTATACTATGATTCGTTGCATCAATTTCGACAGCTAAACGACTTCTAACCATTGAGTGAGATTTTGCTTAAATCAATCACAAATTAAAAACTTGTCAAATATTAAATACTGCACGGTGTTTCGCGTATAAAATATAGGCTTCTCTTTCACTCTCCCCAATGTGGTGAGCCCTTTCGAAGAAAATGGCAGACGCACACTCTCGTACAAACGAACGTGGATTAGTTTATACATTTTCACTGTCCAATCTTAATAGCTTGCTCAATTTTCAAACGAGACTTGTGCATGCGAGCAGACTCGCTTTTGTACGGAGGGCTTGTATTTATGCTGGTTGTATCGTTTTGGTCTCTTCGGAGGAATAAAATCGGTGTGTTGTAAAACGCTACTATCGATTTGACAATTATCAGTCCACCGCCGTTTTGTTGGTCATACGTCACCGTACAAAGAAGTCCTTATAGACTTAGCAAGAAAGAGCGAAGGATAGTACGCGAAAGAATAACCGAATTAGTTAAAGCAAATATCATAAAGTCTAGTAACTCACTGTTCGCGAGCCCTATGTTACTCGCGGAGAAGAAGGGCGGTTCAGATAAATTATGTGTAGATTTTCGAGAGCTAAATAAAAATACTGTCGCGGATCAGTATCCTTTACCCCTTATTGTGGATCAAGTCGCGAGACTGCAAAAGGCGAGATTAGCCTGGACATGGCCAGCGGGTTTCACCAAATTCCCATTCATCCTAACTCTACGGTGTATACAGCATTATTCATTAACCCCGACGGACAATACGAATACTTAACGATGCCGTTTGGATTGAAAAACGCACCGTCCGTTTTTCAGAGGGCCATTCTCAAGGCCTTGGGCGACCTCGCCTATTCGTATGTTGTTGTTTATCTGGATGACGTTCTAATTATTGCCGATACGATAGACCAAGCTCTAGAAAGGTTGCACATTATGTTAAATACCCTTGTGAACGCCGGATCTTCTTTCAATTTTTCTAAATGCTCTTTCCTAAAGACATCGATACTATATCTTGGATATGTAATTCATAACGGAGAAGTTCGCCCTAACCCGGGTAAAGTACAAGCCCTGAGTTCCTTACCTGCACCAACGACCGCCACACAACTTAGACAGTTCATAGGTTTAGCTTCTTACTTCCGGAAATTCGTCCCTAAATTTTCACAAGTAATGAAACCCCTGTATATACTTACTTCTGGTAACAAAAACATAAATTGGACGGATAGGCACGAAAAGATAAGGCACAAGGCAATTTTTATTCCAACCGATGCGCCGGTGTTAATGATATTTGACCCTAATTACCCTATAGAGTTACAACCGATGCCAGTTCGGAAGGATATAGGGCTATTTTAATAAGGTTGAAGGTACAAACAGGGTAGTGGAATACTACAGCAGGAGAACTAGCCCCGCGGAATCCAGGTATCATTCGTATGAACTAGACACGTTGGCAGTCGTAAACGCTGTCAAACATTTCCGCCACTATTTACACGGACGAGAATTCCTCGTTATTACCGACTGTAATTCTTTGAAGACTTCTAGCAATAAAGTAAATTTAAATTACAGGCTTTACAGGTGGTGGGCCTACTTACAAACTTTTACCCTCGACATTATGTATCGAGAAGGTAAACGAATGACTCACGTAGATTTCTTTTCGCGAAACCCCATAGACATTGACCGTAGTATAGTTAATAAAGTTAAAGAGAAAGAAATTAATCTGACCGAAATTTCAGGAGATTGGCTATTATCGGAGCAACGTCGCAATCCTCAAATTTCGGAAATCGCTAATAAATTACAAACCGATGAACTCACGGGAGATATCGCGAACACATATGAATTACGATCCGGTACCTTTTATCGGAAAATACAAAGAAACGGCAGAACTCTCTGCTTGCCCATTGTCCCAAGAGGTTTTAGGTGGTCCGTTATTAATCATGTGCACCAGTCAATTATGCACTTAGGTTGGGACAAGTTGCTCGAGAAGCTGTACGAATATTACTGACTCGGAGGAATACGTCATCGTGTTAGTCGACGCTTTTACTAAATTCGTATACCTACATCATACTCGTAAAGTAGATTCTTTTAATACCATTAAAGCGCTTCAGTCCGCTATATTCTTATTCGGCAGTCCTTGCTCGAGTCCGCTGGAATTACTAATCGGTAAAACAGTAAGACCCTACGGTTTATCGCTGATATATCTGACAATATCGAAGAAAAAGAGGTGGATATCCCCGGTGTAAGACGACAGGCAATAGCAAATATAGAAAGTAGCGCTAAATACGATAAAGACAAATTTGACAAAACCAAAGCTAAAGTGGTTAGGTTTAACGTCGGTGATTTTGTATTATGCAAAAACGAGGAAAGGAATCAAACTAAACTAGATCCGAAGTTTAAGGGTCCATTTGTAATAGCAGAGGTTTTGGAAGGAGATAGGTATATTTAGAAAAAAAAAAAAAAGAAGGAAAAAAACATTAGACGGGAAAAGATCATATAAATACAGTCATAATCGGTTAAGAAAAATGCCAGGCAGTTATATTCCCGCTGAATTGGATGTCTGTAGTGAGGGTAAGGACAGTGACCATGACGATATGAGTACCCCGATCTCAGAGGATGATTGTGACCGTAGCACTTAACAGAGTAAGTTTTGTGAAGCTCGTAAAGGCCGTGTGCGCCTAGGGCGATAATGTAACTCTGTGTGTGGTCATGTGATTCAGGAAAAATGAGATTCATTTGGGTACGAAATCGAAAATGATCCAATATGCCATCACGATCTGACTGGTGATTCACAGAATCCAACTAGCACTTTGAGTACTAACATTATTGATTTTGTTTCCTTTTATTTTGTTATTAAACATCCGTCCAAGACTTTTGTTATGAACTGGATCCTTGGCTTATTTGGACATTCAGTTAAATTGTAAATAACGATAGTTCTATCGAGCCTAATGTTGGGAAAACTCAATATTTTAGATTCACCCGAGGACGTGTGATAGTCAGGATGGCCGTGTCGGAGATGAGAAGATACCGGAGCCTCCCTTTGGAGTTTTATAACTGTAATTAAATAACTGTAATTAAATAATTGTCAGCGACCCAATCCGAATATATTCTTTCAAGATTTGTATAATGAGCTTGGGCTCGAGGCGACAGCCAGTCGCCGAACGTGTCCGCGGTCACGGGATAAGCGTTTTGTCTAACAAAGGGATGGATTAATTGTATAGCTCCCCTTAAAAGAAATAGTTGTAGCGACATTGGACAGTAAACATTCCAACGGTCTCTGTCCCATGGCTCGCCACGCGCGAACCCTACACTTCGGGTCGGATGATTTTCAGATGTCGATGGATTTCCACAGTACATGTCCAGCTAGCCTGTGGACTCGCTATAAATCTTAGGATTTAGTTAACTAAAGTTCTTCAAACGGACAAACAGCCTTTGTCCTAACTACAGGAAGATACGGGAAATTTGCCTTCCTCGGGAACGACGCTTCCCGCTAACAACTTTTTCTCGAGGGTGGCCAGCATCCTTTTCTAACCACCAACATAGAAATTAGCCAATTAACAGCAAGTGAGTGTTTCCCTTACTTTCCGAACGAAGGCTTTTCTCGACGAATCCGATGATCTCGTGTCCTTAGACACACCCTATCATAGTTTTTCTCAGCAGCATCATTGCGACGGAAAGGGCATTCTCTTTGCACTATTTGATCAACGAGTTACTTAGTATCTTGGCAATCGAGTTCATACTTCACTCTTTGGCAGGGAGTTCGACTTAGACTTCGGAATAAAGTACACTTGTTATCCCGTTGATCGCGGATTCGTTATCGAACCTAAGACCATTGTCGTTAGTAGACACTAACTAATGTCGTTAGTAAACACTAATTAGACAATCACCGTGGTTACTTATCAATGCCGTAATATCCATGCTTGTATTAACGGACATTATCCCTATCACAACATTGATGGCTAACTCAAGCGAAGACTCGTTACACGCCCCTACCCTTAATCCTAACGCGAATCCGACATATATAATGAAATAATAGTGCATATTAGCCTCCAGCATTTCGGCAGGAACCTCCTTCAGCATCTTCGACCTTCGTTCCTGCTCACGACACTTCACACGTTGACTACGTCATCTGAGACCACTCACGGATTCTTTGCAATCCCTCTTCCTCTTGCATTGAAACAATACATGTAGTTTAATGAAACGAATGAATAAAAGACGAATGGAACAGGACGAATTCAAATAAAATAAAAATAAAACAAACACGTACTCGCACAGTCCGCACAGGAACCCCTGACGTGGATACCTTCGTGTCCATAATTCAAACGTTTTAAAATCAATGAAACTTATATTAAAAATATTAATAAATCAAATCAAGATAGGGTACCGAAGGTAGCGATCATATGAAATTACTAATTGAGGTCCGCATAATACGGACGGATAATAAAATAACAACCAACAATCAGGATGCACAAACCGTTTATCCAGAAACTGACAAAACTCACAACGTCCCACTGAAAAAGAAGAAATCGAACGAAATTATATCACGTGAAATCATTTCACCACTTTCCATAAACCAACAACCAAACTTACGTAAAATAATTTGAAGAAAAACCTTATTATATGAGAGCAACGAGATTACACGTGTTGCACGGGCGAAAGTAGGTGGAACAATGAAACGCCCGTCACCCTCTCCAACACGCACGCGTGTACCAAAGGGATCTAGAACATTCTCACTGGCATCAGCATGAAAGTTTCCAGAAGATTCTCAGACGCAACCTCAGCAGCAACGGCCAACAAGAGAACTTGACATATTCTCACATATGACCGCTGGGAACTAAGTTAAACAACAGACCTTGACATTCTCTCACGTAGCAGCGATGAGAAGCTGGGAATCTGAGACACTAGCAGTAAACAAGATAACCCGGCAGACGAAACAGCTATCACAATATCCACATTCTCTCACGTACGACCGGCGGGAACCCCAAACTGCAGCGTTGCGATTCCCATGGGAGTGAACTGTCATGTGACAATCTCTCCCATGGTAGACTTAATTATAAATAAGCGTAGCAACATAGGACACAGTTCTTTTTTCCGTTGTTGATCGAACATTACGTTCCGTCGGTCTCTTATCAGCAATCGACTGCTCAGTCTAAGTCGCGATCAAGTTAGAAAAACCTTTTAAGTGTTAATTACGTTAGTGAAATCGAATTAATAAAATTGTAAACGTGCTAACGAATTCGAATTGTAAATTACAAGTTTTATTCAGTGTATATTGTAACTAAATAAATTAATTAATAAAAAAAAAGTTTTAATAATAAATATTCTATGCGCTAATCGCGTCGACGAAATCGAGCTAATTCGAACTTTGTAATTGACAGTTGCTCTAAATTGTAATTAAATAAATATTAAATAAGTAAACATTGCAAGTGTCAACTGCACCAGCGAAATCCAGCCACGAGTTGCGAGCAGCATATACACGAGCGTTCGAGAACATACACCTCAAGGTAGGAATTTTAACTTTTATAAAATTCTTCCTTCTTTGATAATTTCGTGGTTATCGGTATCGAAATAAATCTACACATCGATAATTGATATATTCGATCTTTCTTTCGAATCTGTAAAAGATAAAACTATCGATTTCTGATTTTTAAACAAAAGATTATTCGCTGTATTAGCTTGTGTATAACGGAGTTTTCAACTACTGAAGACACTTATTGATCTTCGCATTCCTCCTCCCATCGTTGGTAAAATATTGCCCAGCTTTGGGCAAGGCTTGCGAAATGACACAAGTCTCACACAGAGAGGATCACTAGATTCATTTTTGTTAATATCAAATACGAAAAGCAAGGAAGAGTCAAAGCGGTAAAAACAACTCTAGTAAAACAAGCTGAACGTTGCTCAAAACGGCCGATCAACTGCCGAAATTAAAGAGAAGATAAAAAGACGTAGAGAAATTAGGATTGAATATTAACGTTCAAAACCTATTTTCTCAACCTTGAATTATCTCTAAAATTATCATATATCGTGCGACAGCTATTATTACAATCAAATCGATTGTGAATATACAAAATCTTAAGGATAAATTCTGCTAGTAACAAAATCAAATTAAAATAAACTATTATTACCATTGCAACTCTGAACATATAAAATTTCAAAAGATAAACTATATCAGTAACTAAATCGAATTTAAATAAATTATTATAATCTTTACGACTCTGAATATACGAAATTTCAAAAGATAAATCCCGTCAATAACAAATCGAATTAAAATAAGCTTTTAACGTAGAAGTAATATACTTATAATAACCATTATAATCTAGTGTATTCGAATAAATCATCATATAACGATATTCAAACTGAAATAAATCGTCTATATATCAAAAATCGAATATTCATTTCAACCAACTCCCGTGCCAGTATCCCTGGACATAGCAGGTTAGCCGAAACGTGAAATTTAACTATCAGTTGCTTTAAACGCTAGTTATCGCTATCTACGAGTAATTAATTTATCAATAGAACAACAAGAAAATACGATTGTTTGGAATCCTCGAATAAGTGCCACGCTTTAACTAAGCGCGACAAGTCCGAGATTTCACCCAGTAGTCGCGAAGAGCACAACCTTTGGAATAATTCGAAATAGTGCTGCGCTTTGAGTAAGTGCAACAAGTTTTCGATTCATTCCTTTCAGTCGTAGGCCGGGTTTTGAAAGGTAAGTATAAAGGAAAACTTTTCTAATCGAAACAGTCTTCAGACTGTTTCTAGTGGCAGTAACTACCATATAAATTGCAATTCTCAAATATAGATTTCATATACTTAAAATAGTATCGTTCAAAAGAAACAAAAACGCAGCAAATTCATCCAGAATAGATATCAAATAGCGTTTTTACATTTCGATTTAAGGGATGATATTCCCAGTAAGTACGTAATAATAGGACAAAAACTATTTGTCCCTTTGAAGAGCCTTAGTCAACTAAATCCTAAGAATTACAACGGGACCTTAGGCTACCTGAAATTGTACTGTGACGATATTTCAACATCTGGCAGTCATCCTATCCGAAGGATAGGGTCAGTGTATGGCGAGCCTTTGGACAGAAACAGTTGAATTGTTTACTACCGAGTGCTTTTACAACTATTTCATTTAAGGAGAGCTATACAATTACTCCATATCTTTGTTTGACAAAAACGTTCATCCCGTGACCGCGGGTACGTTCAGCGACTGGTTGTCGTGCCGAGCCCAAGCTCATTATCACGAATCTCGAACAAATATAATCGGATTGAATCATAAACAATTACATAAATACGACTATGGTAGAATCTAGACTAAAGTATTAGGGAATTTTCCCAAAATATCAAAGGAAAGGCCCCGGTGTCTTTCACGTCCTACATAGATAACGAAACACTATAATAACGCAATAAGTTATAACGTAATACAACATAACGTAATACTATATAACGTTACACTATGTGACGTAATAACATACTACGTAGTACGTTATATGGCTATAGAATATAACGTAATGCGTTATAACGCAATAACTTATAAAATAAGAATATAAAACATAATTTTATATAACGCAATACGTTATAGCGTAATACTATAAAACGTTATACTATGCACCGTAATACTGTATAACGTAAAACGTTATAAAGCTATACTATATAACATAATACGTCATAACGTAATACTATATAACGTAATACGTTATAACGCTATACTATATCACGTATTACTACAAAGCGTAATGCGTTAAAACACAATACTATTTAACGTTATACTATGTAACGTATTACTCTATAACATAACACGTTACAAGGCTATGCTAAATAACGTAATACGTTATAACGTAACACGTTATGGCATAATATTATATAACGTAATACTGTATAACGTAATACTATACAGCGTAACGCGTTATAACGCAATACCTTATAACGTAATACTATATAACGTTATACTCTGTAACGTAATACATTATAAGGCTTTACAATATAAAGTAATACGTTATAACGTAATACTATATAACGAATTACTATATAACGTAATGCGTTATAGCGCAATACTATGTAACGTTATACTCTTATATACACTATAACGCTGTACTATATAACGTAATACTATATAACGAAATACATTATAACGTAATATTACATAACGCAAAGCGTTATAGCGTAATACTGTATAACGTAGCACTATATAAAGTAATACATTATAACGTTATACTATATAACGTAATACATTAAAACGCAATACTATATAAGGATATTCTATATAACGTAATATATTATAACGTAATCATATATAACGAAATACTATATAACATAATATAATATAACGTAATACATTATAACGCAATACATTATAACGCAATACTATATAAAGTAATACTTTATAACGTATTACTGTATAACGTAATACTGCATAAAGTAATACATTAAAACGTAATACTATATAACGTAATACATTATAACCTAATATTATATAATTTAATACTATTTAACATAATCTTATATATCTTACTACACTACAACGTGATATAAGATAACGTAATACATTATAACGTAATACTATATAAAGTAACACATTACAACGTGTTACGCCCTGAGACTTACTATAGGTCATGTTTCTAACCATCTCTGTAGGCACTATAGTATCGCCGACAGATCGCCTGACACGAGCGGCAAAATCTATACGAAGTCGCGACGAACGCTTAATTAGTCAAGCAGCGAGTTCTATAAACTTCGATTCGGCCGTTATTCACCTATACAAAGAAGGTGGCATATGTGATCATAGGCGCGAACAGTGGCGTGACCCTAGCGTGGTGGGGATCGTCTCCAAGAGAAGACAAAACAAAGAATCGAAGGGCAGTCAGTTTCATTTGAGGACTCAATCGAAATGCATCGAGAGGTTTAAAGGAATAAAATCCCCGGTCGCTTAGTCTCACGAATATATAGATACATATCATAAAGTCAACGACCACCTCTTCCTTGGACTATGAGATAGCTCCAATATTGTCGCAGAAAATCTTGCATGGACGAGGACAATATGACGATTGACCCAATTCCTTTAATAGTAGGGATATCCATACAGTCTCTCTTGCTGCCTCCTGCATTGCTACGAATTCTGCTTCACACGTCGACTGAGAGATTATAGATTGTTTCTTCGACAGTCAAGATATTGCACCGCCAGCGAATATGAAGACACACCCGCTCCTAGATTTCCTATCTACTGGACAACCTGCAAAATCTGAATCACAAAATTCTTTCAGAGGTTGCCCTGACCTTTGGTATACTAGCTTTGAGTCTTTGGTTTTCAACAGATATCTAAAAATACGCCTCACTGCGTCCCAATCAGACACAGTGGGATTTGCACATTTTTGACTTATCTTACATATTGCACACGCTACATCGGGTCGGCTTACAGTTGCGGCATACATTATATGCCCAACAGCCTATTCATACGTCTTTTTATCAAAAGGTTTATCATTCTTAACATCAAAACTAGCTTCATACTCCTTAGCTACGGTGGTGTTGATATTCCAGACTCATGAGTAATGTCATTTGGCCTATCAGCACAGATTGGTCAAACACAAATGTAAAGCTGCTTGGCTTACTCAAGTGTACAGACAGAAATTGAATATCAATACCCATCATTCTAACGCTTAGTTTTTCCTTAATACTAGTTTTGAACACATCAATCGCAGTCTTTGTTCCAAACGCAAGAATGTCGTCCACATACACAACAACAACCAAATCCTTAGGTACACTCACATACACACACGAATCACTCAGACATGGTTTCAGACTCATACCCTTAAAAATATTACTTATATGTTTAAACCACATTCTTCCAGCTTGCTTCAGTCCATACAGGCTCTTTATAAGTTTACACGCGTATTGAGTCCTGTCTTTTCCTGGAATTTTCAAAGAATTCGAGTTGCTTCATGTACATGTCCTTATCCAAACTGTTGAGGTATACACGCTCTACATCAACGTGTTCACAACTCCACTCATTCCCAGCACACAGAGCAAGCAAAATTCTTAGGGTTCTACGCTTCACGATTGGGCTGAATGTCTCCGAGTAATCTACACCAAGTCTTTACCAGAAACCCCGAGCTACAAGTCTAGCCTTATACCCATCAGAGTCCCTTTTAACGGCAAGGACCCATTTACAATCAATAACATTCGCACCCACCGGTCTTAACACCACGTCCCACACATCTTGATCCACAAGGTTGTCCAACTCCTTCGATATTGCCTCTGTCCACTTTTGAGCATCAGGCCCCCTCAGGACTTCGTACACATTCACAGACACACACATATTCTGGTTTTTGCAAACCGTTGCGACATGGACACAACTGCTGCAACTCTTTGGTTTGTGTAGTCTTGCAGACCTCCTAGGCGCAATCAATACACCTGTAGCCTCCTCCTGATCATCTCCATAAATCAACCTGTCCATGAAAAAATCACTTTCTCCCTCATCATTTTCGCCATCACTTTGGACCTCAACGTTGACTGACTCAATTCCGTTTTCAAGCACACAGTCTTCAACATCCCATATCCAATTCAAGAGTTTCCTTTTTATGTCACTTGTGTCCACACCAGCACCTTTGTAGGGAAACACACTTTCTTCGAACCGAACATGACAAGAGATTACTACTCTTTTGGTCTTTGGTAGGTAGATCCTATAACCTTTAACATGCCGGTCGTAACCTACAAAGATTCCTTCATCTGCCCTGCTATCAAATTTCTTGCCACTTGGGCTTATGGGGTACTATACTCTGCATCCAAATACTCTTAACCTACTTATCTCCCTTGAATGTCGCATCCCTCACCTTTCCATAACTCCAATGGGATTTTGTTTCCGATAGCAGCGGGTGGGCATAGATTCCTTATGTGGCACGCTGTATTAATGGCTTCTTCCCATAGGTAGTCAGGGAACCCTGACTGGATGAGTAAACACTTAGACATCTCTACCAGGGTTCTATTGACCCGTTCTGAGATTCCATTTTGCTCTTAATTCCTGGGTACTGTCCTTCTGTGTAAAATATCCTTCTCCTTCAGGTAGTTCTCAAAATTTGTCCCAGTGTATTCACCGCCATTGTCGGTTTGGAAAGCATTTATCTTGGACTGATGCAGGGCCTCTACTTCCATCTGGTACTCCTTGAAGCTTTTGAATACTTCGCTCTTCCTACTGATGATCCTAACATTCATAAAACAAGAGAAATCATCAATGAAAGTTACAAAGTAATTTCCCCCGCCTAAAGATTTACATTGATCTCTGCCACTGACATCACTGTAAACAATCTCTAACAGACGTTTGCACATGTGGTGAGCGGTCTTCGGGAATGGTATCTTTGTCATTTTTCCCTTCATACAGACTCCACACAGCTCATCACATTTCTTGGAGTCTTCCTTCACGCTCCGTACAGGGATTTTACTCATTGCATTTCCATGCAGATGACCCAACCTCTCATACCACGACACAGTGCTCCTAGACGCCGTCGTCTCAATGACTTTAACCTTCTTGTCATTCTCATTAAGCTTGCTCTGCTCATTGTTCACAGAAACATTTGCGGAATGTCTTTTATCGGGGACAGCCTCCAAATAGCATATATCGCTCTCTACCCTTGCGATGAATACTACGTCGCCAGTGTCACACGCTCAAGAAAGGCATTCACTCGCAAACAGTAGCCAGGTAGACGAAACGTCCTGCATGCCACAGGTATCAGTAGCCGGACGGTAACGAAATAGCCATCTCTGAGACACGTGCGATGATAACCTCTCCAAGGCGAATAAACCCTCAATATAAAAACTCTCCTAAATTAGCCCTTAAGAGATTGTTCTGTTGTAACACTTCTGAGCCGTCACTCTGTTGGATTCGCATAATAAATTGTGTTATTATACATAAAGTTCAATTTCTTCACCTTATTCGTGAAACGTTCAAACTGCGACGCGAGGAGATCACCGGCGATCTATCGGTTTCGTGATTTCTTGTGTCCCTGACGTGACACCATCATCATGCGTCTCAACAGCCTTAGCTCTTCCACACACGGTGGTAACACCCTTCTTTGCCAACTGCCTGATCGAGATTAGATTTACATCCAACTCAGGTACCCACAGAGCATTTGACAAAGAGAGAGTCCAGCCCCCACAGGACTCAGCTACTGTCACAAGGATTTTTCCTTTCCCCTTAACCTCCAGACGCCCCTTACCAATCTTGATATGTTCGCCCGCAGGTGCGAAATCCACAAAGCGGTACCTGTCTGGAGTCATGTGATTCGAAGCGCATGAATCAAGGTAACTGACCTTCCCTCTTTCCGTACACCTGGTGGAGGATAAGGCCTACGTTGAGATGAATCCTTTGATCTTTGGCGTGTCATCTGCTCCCCTCTCCTTCTTGTCATCCTCTTCTTTCTTGTTCTCCTTGGGTTTCTTCTTTGGACACTGGTACGAAATGTGGCCCCATTTTCCACATATGTAACACTTTTGATTACCTGTGCCCCTGCTCTTCGGCTTCGCGCCATCTTTGTTTAGGGATGGACTGGACTTTCCGTGATCTCTGGCTGCCAACGCGCTGCCTTGCTCGAACGATCCCAGGGCTCGCATTAAGTCTTCTTTCTTCGAGTAGAAAACCGGCCTTCACCACCTTCACAGTCAGATCCTTATCGATCGTTGCTATTGCGTTATAAGTCGAATAATCTGGATCTGTCGCAAGTCCGGCTAAAATGAAGGATGCTATAATATGTTCTTCAAATCTAATACTTGCCTTCGACAACTTGTCGCATAGGTCTTGGATTTTCCCACAGTACGCGAAAATATCCGTGTTCGAGGTCTTCTCGGTGGTGCCCAGTTTCCGCAGGCACATGGCAATGTCCATCGATGTGGCTGTCCCATGGACATCTTCCAGTGTTTTCCAGCACTTCTTCGCTGTTTTCAGACCCCTAATGTCCGTGAGATACTCGGGGCAAATGTGCCGGAAAATGTATGCACGTGTCTTGTCGTCTTGTTTGATACACTCGGGTCTCGTTCTTTCTACTGCGCTAAACCCTGGATCCACGGCATTCCAGCAGCCCAGGAAAATCATGGAACATTCCGTCATCGTCCCCCAGTAATCGTAGTAATCCTTATTTAAGATCAGATTTATGTCTTTGTCCACATCTTCTGGTCAGCCATGGCGTGATCTTCTCTCGAATAATATTAGGGCAAAACTCACAAATAAATATCTATAATCGCGCGCTGGGCCCATAACCTGTTATTAAATATGTTTTAGAGTAAGATATTTAATTGAAATTGATGCACACAGATTAGTTTTGCATCTTCTATATTTCATCACCACATATAGTCCTAACACAACGCCGGATACAAACAGAATGAAAGAGCACGTGGCGTCCCTTGAAACAAAGGGATGCGTCGGCAGTCGTACCAACTCTCCCTTAAAAACAAAGGGACACATTGGTAGACGTACCAACCTAGCTTGTAGGAACTTTTTTTTTTTTTTTTTTTTATGTGGAGGAAATCCGCACGGACTCCGCATCGCCTCTGGGGGAGAGAAGCGACGCGGTGGTGTCGGACTCCAACCGACTAAAACCTCCACGATGACCTTCCCTGTAGCGGTCGAGGGAGGCCCAGGGACTGCAGGTAAGCAACAAACACTGGGCCTCCCCCGCGCCAATCTTGATTCGT
>JACXIL010005304.1:0-15925 GCA_014737365.1 Bombus soroeensis
TGTCGAATACATCATATCTGCAGTTATGCATACTCAGTCCTATGTATACAAATCAACGTACCACCGATTCTACTACACATATGCAAACAATCCGATGCGCGTTATAGTCCTCACTTGCTGCCAAATACTGAGCACAACAGTCTATTAGCTCTATGTCAACAACGGTCCCCGTCAAGCCCATCCTATTTGTAGTTATGCACACTCAGTGCTATGAATACAAATCAACGTACCACCGATTCTACTACACATATGCAAACAATCCGATGCGCGTTATGGTCCTCTCTTGCTGCCAAATACTGAGCACAACAGTCCATTAGCTCTATGTTCACTACGGTCCCAGTCAAACGCATCCCATTTGTTTTTATGGATTCACAGTCTTATATATACAAATCACTGTATCTCCGTTTCTATTACACATATGTAGACAACCCAATGCGCGTTATTGTTCTCATTTGCTCCTAAATACAGGGAACAACAGTCGGTTAGATCTATGTCAACTACGGTCCCCGTCAAGCCCATCCTATTTGTAGTTATGCATACTCAATCCTATGTATACAAATCACTGTATCTCCGTTTCCATTACACATACGTAGACAAACCGATGCGCTTTATACTCCTTAGTTGCTGCCAAATGCCGAGCACAACAGCCGATTGGCGCTATGACAACTCTAGTTCCTTTCAAGTCCAACCCATTTATAGTTATGCATACTCAGTCCTATGTATACAAATCAACGTACTTCCGTTTCTATGACATATATGTAGACAATGCGATGCGCGTTATGGTCCACAGTTGCTCCCAAATACAGCGAACAACAGTCGATTAGCTCTATGTCAAATGTGGTCCCTGTCGAATCCGACATATTTGCAGTTATGCATTCTCAGTACTATATATACAAATCACTGTATCTCCGTTTCTATTACACATAAGTAGACAATCCGATGCTCGTTATTGTCCTCATCTGCTTCCAAATGCAGCGCACAACACCCGATTATCACTGTGTCAACACATGTCCCTGCCAGTTCCATCGTATTTGTAGTTACGCATACTCAGTCCTATGTGTACAAATAAACGTACCTCCGCTTCTATGACATATATGTAGACAATCCGATGCGCGTTATTGTCCTCATTTGCTCCTAAATACAGCGCGCTGCAATAAAATGGTTCCATTGAAACGGCAATTTGTTTCAGCCGCGCCAATTTCCTATAGAAATATCGACAATGTAACTTACTTTGACGCTGAGTCGTGTAATGTGTTACATTCTTTCTGTCAACAAGTTGACTGTCACGTGTATTCTCTGTGAAGTCTTCGTCAGGCCACGCGTTCCGCAGTACCATGCGTTCTTTGCTAGGTACTCCAATAGATCTTTTAATAAAGCGAGTAAGTAATTTTTTAAATAAACCACTTTCGTATTTCTTTTACAACAATTCATAGCTCTATTATTTCCTCTGTAATCCCTTTTCTAATACCTACGACGACCCATCGCAGGTAGTCAAATAAGCGACACCCGTGGGTTTTATGGCCCTACCGGAAAGTTTATTGTAACCCGAATACGGGTTTCATGGCAGTCAAAGTCATAAACTGGAATACTATCTGTATCATTGCAGAAGCATTATTGAATTTTCAAGACAATGTATGGCCGCCGCTATTGGAGAATTGTCGCTAATTAGATGGGAGATATACTGTATTTGCTGCCAAACACAGAGCACATCAGGCGCCATGCGCTATGTCCAACCTGTTCCGTGTCAAATCCGTCCTATTTGTAGTTATGCACACTCAGTTCTATGTTTACAAATCAACATCACTCCGCTCACATTACACATATGTAAACAATCCGATGCGCGTTTTGGTCCTCACTTGCTGCCAAATACTGTGCACAGCAGTCTATTAGCTCCATGTCAACTACGGTCCACGTCAAGCCCATCCTATTTATAGTTATGCATACTCAGTCCTATGTTTACAAATCAAGGTACCTCCGCTTCTACGACATATATGTAGACAATCCGATGCGCGTTATGGTCCTCTCTTGCTGCCAAATACTGAGCACAACAGTCTATTAGCTCTATGTTCACTACGGTCCCCGTCAAACGCATCCCATTTGTTTTTATGGATTCACAGTCCTATATATACAAATCACTGTATCTCCGTTTCCATTACACATACGTAGACAACCCGATGCGCGTTATACTCCTTAGTTGCTGCCAAATACCGAGCACAACAGCCGATTGGCGCTATGACAACTCTGGTCCCTTTCAAATCCAACCCATTTATAGTTATGCATACTCAGTCCTATGTATACAATTCAACGTACCTCCGTTTCTATTACACATATGTAGACTATCCGATGCGCGTTATGGACCTCACTCGCTGTAAAATACTGAGCACAACAGCCGATTATCACTGTGTCAACACATGTCCCTGCCAGATCCATCGTATTTGTAGTTATGCATACTCTGTCATATATATTCAAATCAACGTATCTCCGCTTCTATTACACTTAAGTAGACAATCCGATGCTCGTTATTGTCCTCATTTGCTTCCAAATGCAGCGCACAACAGCCGATTATCACTGTGTCAACACATGTCCCTACCAGAACCATCGTATTTGTAGTTATGCGTACTCAGTCATATATATTCAAATGAACGTATCTCCGCTTCTATTACACATATGTAAACAATCCGATGCGGGTTATGTTCCTCCTTGCTGCCAACTACAGCTCAATACAGTCGATTTGCGCTGTGTCAAATTTGGTCCCTGTCAAAACCATCCCATTTGTAGTTACGTATACTCAGTCCTATTTATTCAAGTCAACGTAACTCCTCTCACATTACACATATGTAGACAATCAGATGCGCGTTACACTCCCCATTTTCAGCTAAATACAACGCACTACTGCCATTTAGCGCTACGTCAATTCTGGTCCCTGTGAAATGCATCGTATTTGTAGCTACGCATACTCAGTCCTATGTTTACAAATCAACGTGATTCCGTTTTTGTTACACATATGTAGTCAATCCGACGCGATCAACGTGATTCCGTTTCTGTTACAGATATGTAAACAATCCTATGCGCCTTCTGGTCCTCATTTGCTGCCAAATACAGCGCACACTAGCCGATTAGCGCATTGTCATCACTTGTCCGTGTTAAACCCAACCTATTAGTAGTTATGGACTCTCAGTCCTATGTTTACATATCAACGTGACTCCGTTGCTATTACACATATGTAAACAATCCGATGCGCCTTATAGTCCACATTCGCTGCCAAATACAGCGCACACTCGCCGATTGGCTAAATGGCAACACTGGACCCTGTCAAATCCATCCTATCTGTAGTCATGGATACCCAGTCCTATACAATCAAAGCAACGTACCTCCGTTTCTATTACACACATGTAGACATTCCGATGAGCGTCATAGTCCTCCTGTGCGGCCAACTGCAGAGCATAACAGCCGATTCGCGCTATGTCAACTCTGGTCCCTGTCAAGTCCAACGATTTGAATATATAGGACTGAGTATCCATAACCACAATTAGGATGGATTTGACTGGGACCAGAGTTGACATAGCGCTAATCGGCTAGAGTGCGCTGTATTTGGGAGCAAATGAGGACCATAATGCGCATCGGATTGTCTACATATGTGTCATAGAAGCGGAGGTACGTTGATTTGAATATATAGGACTGAGTATGCTTAACTACAAATAGGATGGATTTGATAGGGACCATATTTGACATATCGCGAATCGACTGTCGTGAGCTGTATTTGGCAGCAAATGAAGACCATAACGCGCATCGGATTGTTCACATATGTGAAATAGAAACGGTGTTACGTTGATTTGTAATCATAGGACTGAGTATCCATAACGACAAATAGGATGTTTTTGACAGGGACCAGTGTTGACATAGAGCTAATCGACTAGCGTGCGCGGTATTTTGCGGCAAATAAGGAGTACAACGCGCATTGGACTGTCTATATATGTGCAATAGTAACGAAGTTAAGTTGATTTGAATATATAGAACTAAGTATGCATAACTACAAATAGAATGGATTTGACACGGACCAGAGCTGACATAGCGCTAAATGGCTGTTGTGCGCGGTATTTGGCAGCAAATGAGGAGAATAACGCGCATCGGACTGTCTACATATGTATAATAGTAACGGAGGTACGTTGATTTGAATATATAGGACTGAGTATGCATAACTACAAATAGGATGGATTTGGCAGGGACCAGAGTTGACATAGCGCATACCAGCTGTTGTGCGCTATATGGGGCAGCAAATGAGGAGTATAAGGCGCATCGAATTGTCGTCATATGTGTAATTGAAGCGAAGATACATTGATATGAATACTTAAGCCTTAATATTCATAACAGCAGGTACGCTGGCTTTGACAGGGACCAGATTTGACGTAGCGCAAACCGGCTGATGTGTGCTGTATTTGGCATCAAATGTGAAGATTAGCGCGCATCGAATAGTCGACATATGTGTAATACAAATGAAGATTCGTTGTTTTGAATATATCGGACTGAATATGCATAGCTGAATATACGCTGGATTTGACAGGGACCAGATTCGACAGAGCAAAAATCGGCTGGTGCTTGGCAGTGCGCGGTGTTTGGCAGTAAATGTGGAGTGTAATGCGCATAGAATTGTCGCCATATGTTTAATATGAATGGAGATGAGTTGATTTGAATATTTAAACCTTAATATGCGTATCTGCCAATTGTACATTCATTGTTATTTCTTTTGTTCGTCTAACTTTATGTAAATTCTTATATTGACCGTTTGCACTCGGAGTCATCTCGAACGTTACCTATCAGCAACTCGGAGCCACTTTGTTTCGAAAACGTGGACCCCGGAATGGTCTGAATATATATATGTCGGAGATGAGAAGACACCGGAGCCTCCCTTTGGAGTTTTGGGAAGATCCCCTAATACTTTAGGCTAGATTTCACCATAACTGTAATTAAGTAATTGTCAGCGACCCAACCCGAATATATTCTTTCAAGATTTATATAATGAGCTTGGACTCGAGGCTACAACCAGTCGCCGAACGTGTCCACGTTCACGGGATAAGCGTTTTGTCTAACAAAGTGATGGATTAATTGTATAGCTCTCCTTAAAAGAAATAGTTGTAGCGACGTTTGACAGTAAACATTCCAACGGTCTCTGTCCCATGGCTCGCCATGTGCGGACCCTACACTTCGTGTCGGATGATTTCCAGATGTGGATGCATCTCCACAGTACATGTCCATCTAGCCTGAGGACCCGCTATAAATCTTAGGATTTAGCCCTTCAAACATACAAATAGCCTTTGTCCTAACTACGGGAAGATACGGGAAATTTGCCTTCCTCACGAACGACGCTTCCCGCTAACAACTTCTTCGCGAGGGTGGCCAGCATCCTTTTCTAACCACCAACATAGAAATTAGCCAATTAACGGCAACGGCCGTTTCCCTCACTTTCCGAACGAAGACTTTTCTCGACGAATCTGATGATCTCGTGTCCTTAGACACACCCCATCATAGTTTTCCTCAGCAGCATCATTGCGACGGAAAGGACATTCTCTCTTACGATCTGATCAAGGGGTTACTTAGCATCTTGACAATCGAGTTCATACTTAGACTTCGGAACAAAGTACACTTGTTATCCCGTGAACCGCGGATTCGTTGTCGAACTAATGCGGAGGCATTATCGGTAGTATCTAACCACCACGATCATTTATCAATCCTGTAACATTTATACCAGCATAATAAAATTTGTATTACCGTGAAACCATGATGGCAAGTGCGAGTGACAATTCCTCACAAGCCCCTACCCCTAACCTCAACGCCAATCTGACACATATATAGTATAGCTTTGCAGCCAAATAATGTATTGTAATGATATTTGATACATATGAATTCGTAGACATTGAAGATCATATTTTCTCCCAAAAAGTCAAAATTTTATTCCTTATAATTTTCTGCAGTATGATAAATTTTGAAACAATTCCCAATATGCACGTTTCATAATAATAAGTTGTTTGACGTCTTTCGCCTGCTGTTTTCCTATCAGAACAAACATTACAGTCCCCTTTTCTTTCCCCCACATTGGGAATATGTAGTACGTTGTTCGGTTTATTGTCCGATAAAGATGTGGATGGGCGTGTTCTTGGTACCCGAAAATCACCTCTCAACCGATTTATAATACTTCTGATAAATTTGTAACGTATCATTGTTTTTTTTTTATCCTTTTCTCCTTCTGAGGTAAATTGCGAGATCACAAAATAATATTTGCCAAAAGAAGAATGCTTTTCTGATTTTCTGACTTATTGGTGCAGAAACGTATCTGTATCGCTGGACACTTTAATACGAACTGAGATCAGCTTTGATAATTTGTTTCTCCAGTTTGAGGCCTATTTATTTACATCCTCAACAACTTTCCTCAAATTTCACCATACAGTGCAAGGTATACTTGTATACCAACCTTTCTTCTACAAATCATTCTTATCACTATTTTCAAGTGGAGCAGAGAAGCACTCGGACCGTCCTGTACGTACTTCTCACGTTCTCTTTCGACGTACAGTCTGCTGATATCTTTTTCATACATATTGGTAATTGTACCATATTTTAAGTTGCTTTCTTGTGCCTTCTTAATACAAAATTTTGGGAAACATGCAATTCCCAAAATATTGCGGTGGATAAGTTCAGAGGGGACACCCGAGTACAAAAGGTTAATAAAAATTGAGAAATTAGTTAATCAGATAATATAAGAGTTCACATAAAATTAGATGAACAAAAGAAATAACGATGAATGTAAAATTTTAAATTACATTTTAAAACCGGGCCTTGTAAGTTAGCGTTCAACCGACCGCCGTAAGGCGGCAATTTTTGGCTCTTAACTTGCGATTTGTCAAAAATTCTTCTCGTTAGCATCGCTTTTATGCTAAATCCATACTATATAGATTATTTTCAAAATATCGGGCGTGGTAGGTTTTCGGAAACTTTGCCGGAAACGAAAAATAAAGTCAGCCTCTCATAATAATTGCGTATAATCCAATATAGGATCCTTTACCAAAGATTAATCGTTTACTCGTGTGATTTGTTTATGTAAATTCTGAAATTAAAATTGTCTGAGTATCAGAATTAGATTTTATAAAGTGTTCCAAGTTCAAACGGTTAAACTTCACCAGTATATTTTATGAGTAGAAATAAGAAAAAGGTGTTATATAAACATAGGTCCGCAAACGCTGTATAATCACGCTTTATTACATTGAAGAAATGTTGCTTTATGTCTGTGTTTTTATTTCAAAGTGTAGTTCCCTGTATCGAATAAAGGCTTAACATTATAAGAAGGTTGAGTTTATGACTCTCCGAATGTTACATTTATCTTGTTTTAGTTCAGGGAATGACCATTAAACCTTTCTACCAGTTCTTGTCGTAAATTGATTCTCGTACGACTTTGTACACAAACGCCTGCATTATTGCACACAAATAAATAAATAATTGACCAATCTATCTTTTATGATAATGTCCGCTGATTCTCTTTAGATTCCAAATTTCCTTATAACTCTCTTTATAAAGCGTTCGCGGACCTTTGTACGTATATATAATGTTTTCTTCCACATTCCATTAGAATGTGCACGTGTGAACTAGTGAAGTTTAATTTTGGTTGGTTTTGGATTGTTTAAAACAAGTGGTATTAATTATTATATCGAAGTGAAGAGGCCTCCAAGAGGCCTCCAATAAATCAATCAGTGCATATACATGTTGGAAGTGAATGTTTGGATTCATTATTGCTAATATCGATGAATAAATGAATGACAGAAGTAGTGAGAGAGGAATAGTTAGGAAGAAACAGAGTATTTAGGATAGATCGAATTTTTGAAAGGAGTTCAAATTAAAATCACATTAAGAGAATACTCGGCATAATTTGGCAGTGACGCCTAGTCTTCCGGTAAAATCCCAGCTTTAGGCGCGTCACTAGAGTCACCACAAAGTTTTTGAAATAGTGAATGACAAATTCTTCTTCTTCCCTTCTAAATTCGTATTAACTGGATAAGTCCAACCCCCTTTCATCTCGTTGAATGAATCTAATACTTCCTACCTACTTTCAATCTTTTACTAGCTTTTTTGTATATAAACCAAATGGATAAAACTTGTATTTTGGCAATTGATCGCGACAGCCTTTGTTGAAAGATGTGTATTGTTTTGCAGACAAGAAGTTGTTATCGAACGAAAAACAAATAAATGATATCTAACTACGAAATTAGTCAGATATTGTATCGCATTGGTATCGAGTATCTTACTGCCAAGCGCATATCGCTATGTGAAAAAGCTATTAAGCTGAGATTACATTAATCGAGTCGCGCTAAATCATGCGATTATATTCTAGTGATTTGACCGGAAATCAGCCGATGTCTACATTATTCCAATCTTTTTTCGTCGATGAAAGTGGCAGACTATAGTGACAATGTATGCACAAAACAATATTTGTACACTTCAGCTAGCTGAACACTGAAACGCCAGATCGCAAAAGTAGATATTCGACTCAGTCGTTTCACTGGATTATGATGTTGAGACGACGTTGAGATGACGACATTGTCTAGATTGGGGTTAGGTTGGGGTTAGGTTCCAGTTACCCTGGGAGCACGAGGCGGGTATGGGTTCCCTGGGTGTAGGACCATGCCCTGGGAAACCCCGATGTATCTGATATCCTCCTACAGCCGGGTGGTGGCTGGTCGATGCCTTAGGCACCCTCCAGATTGCCGACCCGGTGCGGAGAATTTCGGAGAAGTTGGTGGGCCCATACCTGCCAAGACCACTCACCTCGCCTTCTCGTGGGGCTCCCTGTCACCATGCACCGGTTCGGCCGGTGTGTGGTGCGAAAGAGTGAGTGGCACCAGGACAGGAACTATTGTTGACGACAAGACGAACCAAAAGAAAAGAATCATGAGCCTGGACAATATGAAAAGCAACGTTTACGGTGCAGGGGAGGGATAGCCCAGTACCGGCGCAGCCGCGGGTTGTAAAGCGGGCCCCGCTGCGTCGTCATTGAGCAACCGTGGCCGTCCGGGGGTACATCACCAGGCCCCCGGAAGCGCTCATGCGTCTGGTGAAGAAGTCACGCGAACAGGGGGGTCTCGGGGGGGTTCGAGGCAACAGAAAGCTACGACCATAGGCCCGGGATCTTCGTGGGGTAGCGCGCGGCCGCGGCGCGGCGGCGGCGGGGGGATGAGATCCGACGACGAAATGTCGTCGTGCTCTTCCTCGTCGGCTGTCGCGGGCGCGCTCGGCAAGCAGTCGTACCGCAGGATTGCCGGGTCCACGGAAAGCATCGCCTCCGCCGCCAAAGGTCGAGGCGGAGGCGTGGGACGCCGCGCGCAACGGGGGAACGCGAGACAAAAGAAAGAAGGGGGGCGCGGGGTGCGGGGCGGACATAGACACCGACACCGGCACCAGGGCCGCCGCAGCGACCGCCGCGACCTCCGCCGCCACTCTAGAACCGTTGGAGTCGGTGGCGGAGCTGTCGCGGGCGAGGGTCAGCTACACGACCGCCGATCTCGCGGCCGAGATAATACGGGAGATGGAGGAGGTGGAGAGGATCGCCTCCGTCTCGAAGAACCTCAAAGGGACGTGCGCAAGGCGTCTGCGGCTGGCCTCGTTGAGGGCGAGGGTGTCCAGCGCCGAGCTTCAGCAGCGCACGGTCACCACGTCCGCCGTCGCCTCGACGATGGCCGATCTCTGCCGCCTCCGCATCCGCGGCGGTGCCGCCGGCGGCGACGACGCAGGGGAAGGCGCGGTTAAAATGGAGATACAAGAACATAGAGATCGAGACGTCGGTCCCTCCACCGACAAGGACCAAGAGAGCATGGACGGCGCCTACCTGCGGAGGAGGTTGCGCTTCATGGAGAACCAGATCAGCCGTCTCCAAGAGACGGTGGAGCGGCTGACCAAGGAGTGTTGTGAGAGGGCAGCAAGAGGGGGAACCTCCGACGGTGGGACACAAGCGGTGGGGAACTCCACCACAAGGGGGAAGAAATCAGATGCTCCCGAGGCCCCAACGAGAGCGATTATGGCTCCCCCTCCCCCAACCGCCCCCGCTCTCCCGGCCAGCGTCTAGCCGTCTCCGCTGTTCCGGCGGGGCGGGGAGCTTCGAACCAGTGGCCGGGGAAGGAACGGAAAGACCCAGTGGAGCAGGATCCAGAAATCCGCTGGAGGACTCCAAGGCCCTGCTCCTCCGTAAGGTGGAAGAATGGTGACGTGAGATGACGCCTGGTGGCGCAATTCCCCCGGCCACGGACACCGCCGCCGCTTCGAGAACCGTGCAAGCACGGTCACGGTTGGCCAGAGACACCACGCGATCGACCGCGGAGTCGTCGGTCGACGAAGCGGACGGATTCACCACCGTCGTGAGAAGAGGAAGAAGGAATAGGAGAGAGAAGAGAGGGCCGGAAGCGCAACCTCCTCCAACGGCTCACGCGCCGGCCGAGGGCGCGAGAAGCAAGGGACTGACGTCGTCGTCGTCGTCGTCGTTGCCGTCGTCATCGCCGCCCGCGGGGGTTTCCGTGCCCGGAGCTGCGGCCGGTAGCAACAATGAAATGGGAAGGGCGAGGACTTTCGCCAAGGTGGCCGCCGGGCCTCCGGCGCCCTCCCGCGCCGGGAGAGAAACCGCAAGGGGAGCGGGCAGCGGCGGCGGAATAACAGCTAAAACGGCCGCCGTAGAGAAAGGACGGAACGTCAGCGATCGGGACGTGCGTAGAGTCGATATAGCCGGACTCCCCCGACCCCCACGGTATGCCGTGGTGTCACTCACCGTGAAAGACGGCTCGGGATTTACTGAGTGTCAGGCGATGGCACTGTCAAAGAGAGCCATCAACCTCGCGGACCTCGACATCGCGGTGGTCAAGTCTAAGAAAGCGGTCACGGGGGCGCTACTCTTAGAGATCGCAGGCAAGGACGCTGATGCGAAAGCATCGCGGCTTGCCGAGAGAATGGCGGAGGTCCTCCGCAACCACCCTGTCAAGGTGGCGGTACCGCGGAAGACAGCTGAATTGAGGGTGACCGGGCTGAAAGACTCGGTGACCTTGGAGGACGTGGCGACCGCCGTTGCCGAGGCGGGAGGCTGTCGCGTGGAAGAAATCAACATGGGCGTTATACGCTCCACTCCTCGGCGCCTAGGCTCGGTGTGGATACGCTGCCCGTTGACAGCGGCTAGGAAGATCAGCGGAAGCACCGGTGGAAGGGCAGACGCCGCGGCAACAGGTAAACTCCGAATAGGTTGGACAGCGGCGAGGGTATCCACCCTCCCGGCGCGCGGACTCCAGTGCTTCAAGTGCCTGGAGTTGGGTCACGTGAGTCGGGACTGCAAGTCGACGGCCGACCGTTCTGACCGTTGCTACCGCTGCGGTACGGACGGACATCGTGCCAGGGATTGCCTGGCGAGGTGAGCGCGGACTTGGGAGTGCCAGCATCCCATCGGATGGGATCACCGGCGTGTAAACCACCGGCCCGTAAGAAGAGGGCCGCGCGAGAGGTAAGGACAATCCTTAGCGACGGCGCAGGCACGACGGTAAGTATCGAGACTGCGCCGTCAACCTGTCCCACGGAGGACAGAAGAGAGGGCGTGGAAGTCGGACGCACCGACGTACTTGAGAACGGCCCGGAGGAGGCCATGGAAACGGAGCCTTCCCCGACGCGGGAGGAATAAGAAGAGGAGGACAACTGCTCCTGCAGTGCAATTTAAATCGCTGCCGCCGGGCTCAGGACTTAATGTTCCAGAGCCTGGTGGAGCGGCGGATCGGCCTGGCAGCGGTGGCCTAGCCGCACAGCATTCCCGACGCTTCACGGGGCGCTGGGGACCTGAGCGGCTCGGTCGCCATATTCTGGACCGGGACTGCGGGAAGCCCCTCCTGCTCGATGATCGAGCGCGGACGGGGCTTCGTGGCCGTGAAATGGGGCGACATGGCCGTGGTGGCCGTTTACGTGTCGCCCAACATCAGCCGGACGGAGTACGCCTCCTTCCTGGACGAGCTCGCGAATTGCGCGAGGCGCTTGGGCGCCTATCCGTCACTGGTGCTCGGGGACTTCAACGCTCACTCTACGGCGTGGGGCTCCCGCAGGACCAACGGAAGGGGGCGCGCAGTACAGGACTGGGCGGCCGCGCTCGACCTCCGGCTTGTGAACCGGGGATCGTCCAGCACGTGCGTGACGTGGCGGGGCGAGTCCATAGTGGATCTCACGTGGGCAAACCCTGCCGCATCCCGCCGTGTTTCCGGTTGGGAGGACTCCCCGGAGGAGACCCTCTCGGACCACCTCTACATCGTGATGGAGGTGGCTTTCGGCGGCGCGAGGGGCGACCGTCCGCCCGCTCCGCACGGGGCCGTCGGCTCACCGGGAAGGAGAAGGAAATTCCCGCGGTGGGCGGCGACCCACCGCGACGTGGACTCCATGACGGCGGTCGCTATAGCCGTCGCCCGGTCGGAGGAAACCCCGACCGACGAAGACGCGGAGACGAGAGCAATCCGGCTGTGGCGCGATATGCACGCGATCTGCGATTCGTGCATGCCCCGGTCCGGTGCTCCGCGCCGCGCTGACGCGGTGTACTGGTGGTCCGAGGAGATCGCTCGTCTCCGCGAGGCGTGCATCCGTGCTCGGCGCCGGTACACCAGATCCCGCCGTAAACGGAGTGTGGACGAAGCCACAGTGGCTCTTCTGTACGATGCCTACCGCGAGGCTCGGGGGCCCCTGCAGCGAGCCATCAAGGAGGCGAAAAGACGGGCCTGGGACGATCTCCTGGCCACCCTCGACTCCGATCCCTGGGGGCGCCCATAGAAGATGGTGTTGAACAAACTCCGTCCATGGGCGCCTCCTTCGACGGAGAGCATGGACCCTCGGTTCCTGGAGGAGGTTGTCGGCGCCCTGTTCCCGGGAGAGGCGAACGAGGAAGACGACAGGCTCACCGAAGAGGAGCAGCAGGAGGAGCCTCAACCACAGGAGGAAGAGCCACGTGACGCCGCGGGAAGTTGGAGCCCGGAGTTGAGGGTCACCGAAGAGGAGTTGGCCGAAGCCGTGGGGAGGATCGGAGCGCGGAAAGCTCCGGGCCCCGACGGAGTCCCCGCCCGCCTGTGGAAGGACGTCGCCGGGGTCTTGGCCCCGATTTCCCGTGTCGTGGAAGGAGGGACGGATGGTCCTGCTGCCGAAGCCAGGACGTCCTCCGGACTCGCCTTCCGCCTTTCGGCCGATGTGCCTCTTGGACGAGGCTGGCAAGCTACTGGAGAGAGTGGTGGCTGCCCGCCTCGGGTAGCATTTGTCCCGGACTGCTCCCGGACTGCACCCGGACTGCACGACGGCCAGTTCGGCTTCCGGAGGGGGCGGTCTACGGCCGACGCGGTCGCCCGTGTCCGCTCCCTCGTCGAGGTGGCCGAGCGGCGTGGTTACGTGACGTTGGCCGTGTCGTTGGACGTGGTCAACGCCTTCAACAGCATCCCCTGGGACAGGATATGCCGGGCCCTCGAGTTTCATCGGGTGCCCGCATACCTGCGGGGTGTGGTCCGCGCGTTCCTCCGGGACCGTAGTATCGTCGACACCGGGCGGGGCGGAAGCATGATGAGAAGGGCGGTGTTCCGCGGGGTCCCACAGGGTTCGGTATTGGGTCCGTTGTTGTGGAACATCACGTACGACGCGGTACTTCGAGCGCCGATGCCACCGGACTCGGCGCTAACCTGCTACGCCGACGACACGTTGGTGCTAGTCTGGGGCACGACGTGGGGCAGGACCGTCCGTCTGGCGGAGCTGGCGGTGGCCTGCGCGGTCGCCGCTATCAAGGGACTGGGGCTGGAGGTGTCTCCTGAGAAGTCCGAGGCTATGTGGTTTTGCCGGAAGGCCAATCACGGGACGCCCCCAACGGGCTATCGTCTGAGGATGGGGGGGACCGAGATCGGGGTCGGAACCAGCATGAAGTACCTGGGTCTGATTCTCGACAGCCACTGGACCTTCGGCGCTCACTTCGAGCGCCTGGCGCCGTCGGTCGAAGCGGCGGCGAACGTCCTAGGACACTTGCTGCCCCGACTGGGCGGGCCCGGCGTCGGAGTGCGACGGCTTTACGCCGGTGTGGTGCGATCGAAGCTCCTCTACGGAGCTCCGATCTGGGCGGAGGAGCTGATGGCCAACCGTCGCAGTCTTCTGTTGGTCAGGAGGTTGCACAGGACCGTGGCCATCAGGGTAGTGAGGGGCTCCGCACCATTTCGGCGGCGGCGGCGGCGGTGCTCGCCGGTCTTCCCCCGTTCGAGTTGCAGGCTCTGAGGTGTCGCGAGGTCTATCTCCGCACCCGGGGTCTGTCGGACGGGGGCGGCCCGGCGGGCGCCGACGTTAGGGTTCAGGCTCGGCGGGACCTGCTCGACAGATGGCGCGCCAGCCTCGACATGAGAGCGGGCACGCCGGGGCTGAGAGCCGTCGGAGCCGTTCTTCCGAACTGGGACGTATGGTTGGACGGTGGAGGACCCCCCCTCACCTACAGGGTGACGCAGGTGCTCACCGGCCATGGGTGCTTCGGTGAGTACCTGCATCGAATCGGGAAAGAGGCAACCGCGCGCTGCCACCACTGCGATACTGGCGTGGACTCGTGGGCTATGCCGCGCCGCATCCTCACCATGGAAATAGGGCCGGACCTCTCGCCGCCGGCGATCTTCAACGCGATGCTGACGAGCGAGAGCGGAAGGCGCGCCGTCGTCTCCTTCTGCGAGCAGGTAACGCTCCGGAAGGAGGCGGCAGAGCGGGTAAGGGAGCGGGACTCCCACCCGGAAAGGATCGACGTGTCTAAAAAAAAGGACTAAAAGAAAGGATATGCTATAATGGGCGACATCCAATATGGATATTTACTTTTTAAATCCCCTAAATATGTCCCATAGATTGCGAAAATTTTCTTCAAATCTGATTTAATCACAGCATATTCATTGTACCAAAGACTTGTAGTTTCGTTACGATCACAAAATTCCAAGTACAATTCTTTGTAACAATTTTTTCATTGTCTTTCGTGAAAACTCACTTTGTGGGTATTACGAAAGTGCAATGCAAAATACAGGCTAACAAATTACCTTTGAATTTGTTTATTTTAGTCAGGTGCGCACGAGATAAAACTGCATATTTTGCGAAGAGATTACACGAAGCAATGCGTGGATTAGGTACAGATGACTCGACATTGATACGCATACTCGTAGCTCGATCGGAAATCGATTTAGGAGATATTAAGGATACTTATCAAAAAATGTATGGACAATCGCTTGCAGGTGATATCGATGTAAGTCGGAGATATTTCATATTTTTATCTAAATATTTAGTGTTTTTGTAAAAATGTTTCTGTAATATTTACCTTTCCTTTAAAAAAAATTTGTTTAAAATACATATTACGAAATATATACAATGCCATTTAATGGCACGCATATCAAGTATCTCTTAAAAATAGATATTTTAAGCTATAGCAACTGAAAGAATCGTATTGATAGAATTATAAAAATTAAGGATTTCTTTGCAGAAACATTTATACTTGGACTCATTCTCATCAAAGTAATAATGCACAATATACACGTTTTAATTTTACACACACACGTGTCTTAATTTTTCATAAATCACTTCATTCTTTAACAAGTACCTTGCCTGTACCTTGGCTGCCCATAATTTTCCATAAATTTCAGGATGACTGTTCAGGAGACTACAAGAGACTCTTGCTTACTCTACTTGGATGAAAGCATTTCATGTTCAACAATTCTTTTTATTTTTAAATCTTACTTTAACGCCAGGAATATATCTTCGCAACATTCCGCGAAGCTGTATAGATGTCTTAACTTTAATTTGTTCTAAATTACATCAATAATTAGCAGTGATTACGGTACTACATGGCTCGTTTTTGTTTGACTTTGTTGATTATGATGTCGTATATGAGTTTGCT
>JACXIL010005305.1:0-15933 GCA_014737365.1 Bombus soroeensis
ATGTTAGGCTATTTTGTGCACATTTAACACACGCTGGTTTCTGTTGCACTAGTATTTTGTGCGACCGTATTGCTGACACCCTATGCATTGCAGTATGTCCTTAAAACGAGGTGGCTCAGTTGTTACCAAATGTGTTTAGGATTTTTTTAATGTCAGTGATTTCTTTGTTATCAGCTTTGGGTTCAAGTTCTATTAGAAACAGTGACAATTGTTGTTTCGTATCGTATCTGGTTATATTATTTGTTGTTCTCACTTTGTTTCCGATTTTTTGCTAATTGCACAAACATATTTTTTGTGTTTGTCGTTGGGTGTAGCCCTCTAATTACTATCTTGTAGTTTTTATCTGTTTTGAGCTGTTTTGAGTATGTGTGATACCCAGCGTTTTTCTCCTTTAATGCATGCGTCACTTTTCTGAAGATTTCTGGAGTTTTTATTTGTACTTTTACTTGTTCTAGCTTTAATTGCTTTATACTGTGGTTTTCTTTTCCAGCAGTGAACCAGTTGTTCAATATTTCCATTAGGAGATCTATTATTTGGGCATCTATGTAGATCGGTGGTGGTTTAGCGATATAAGCTGTGATTTTTTCTGTTGGGTCCGTATCTATTTCTTCTATTAGTGAACCGAATGAGTTTCGGAATTTGATTTCTTGTAGCCATTGTTGTTTTTCTACATGTGAAGTTTTCATAGTGCTTGGGCCTAGTATTATTTTACTCTTTTTGTGCGCTGTTGCTATCTTCCAGTGTTCATCTTGATATGATAGTTCGTTATCGTAGCTGTCTTCTTCTTGAATCGTTTCTATTTCTTTTGTAGCTTTATTTACACCTTTGTTCGTTATTTTGATTGATGATATTTATTGCTATTGCATTTTGTAGCTTTATTATTTGCCAGTGTTTGTTGTCTTTTCGTTCACCTAAATTCACTGCTTGTCACACTTTCACTGAAGTACAGTTTCTCACGTCTCTCTGGCTCGGCTCCTCAGGCAGAACTGATAATTTAATTATCAAAAACTTTATTCCAATGTGCTTGTATAGATAACAGCACTATCCGTCACATATTGCGGTGCTGTATCGTTTACGCGTAATTCGTGTCAAACTCTGCCGTACAGAGGAACAGCCCCGCACAAAATTCAACCGTACTTAAAAGGTTAAAAGAGAGAAAGGCGAATTAATTGGCAGTCGTTAACTGAGAGTCGAGTTGTGAGGAGTTAGTTGCGAGTCGAGAGTTGAGTTGAGAGCGTTGAGTCGAGAGAGAGAGAGAGAGTTGCCGAGTTGTTATGAGTTGTAAATTATTAGTTGTTAGTTGTGAATTATCAATTTAGTTGTCTTAGTTATATCACATTACTACATTAAGTTCACGTTGAATAACCATCGTTTCCTTTTTAATTCATCGTAAATAGATCCATCTATCAATAAAATTATCATATAGGATAGAAATCATTAGAAATCCTAACTTCTTATATTTCTGAATAAATAATACTATAATATCATTAACAATAAGACTTGTTAAAGTTACTCCTTCATTGGAAAATTTAATATTCAGATTCGAGAGAAAACACGTCATTATATAATTAATACAGAAAGATCAAAGAAATCGGTTTTCTGCTGTTTTCTCTTTCCAAATAATATTAAAATCTCGTTTGAGGGATAATTGTTTCCCCACGCGTTCAAAAATGTTATATTAATTCATTTCTATTCTAACCTGGCTGTATATAAATTATAAACTTTAAGATGATTTTGTGATTATAAAATGCAACGTAGCGAGTAAAACAAAGTTTCTTTGCACAATTCCTTACCTCGTTAAATTATTTTTTAGCTTTCTTTGATATATCCATATAAAAATACATATTACTTTTTTTATAAATACGTACTCCTGTGTAGATAAATCCAAGAAGAACACAGTTCCCAGCAACTATAACGTTGACGTATAAAGCAAATTTATAACTGATCTCTTGGTATGCAGGCCAATCTGCGAAGTTCGGTGCTATTGTCGTATACAATAAGGTAAAATATAAAATGATGCATGCGCTAACGTATATTATACTCCAGCTATATCGTAGACGTCCTGTTGATTCAAACACACGTAAGCCAAATATCTCATTGAACCAAATGATAGCCAATAACGACGCATGTTGAGTACTTGGCTTCCATGTAAAAACTTTAATTTTCATAGTTTTGAGCGTCTTATCTAAAAACATATATTTTTATAGTTAAGATTAATTAAGTTAATTAGATAATTGTCGTATTTATGAATTATGATAATTATTAGATAGCGTTAAATATTGTAGTACAAGTAGTGCAAATATTGTAGTGCATATAGTATAAACAGTGCACATATAGTATAAGCAATGTAAGTAGTGCAAACGCTTGACGTGAGAACGTACTCAGTGTATATCGGACAATCACAGGTAACAACTTATAAACCTTGCACCTGGTCATACGCATTACTGATTGATGCGGACGTATGTACTTTTACTGGTTGATATAAATACGAGTGCAAAATGATTAAGAAGTCACGAGTCATATTCACATCTTTTCACCCTTATTCTCACAATCCAGCCACCCACCAAATCCCATATCCCATAAACCACCATATAAGATCCACCCAATCAATGTTCATGTTTCGACCGTTCGCGGGGAGACGCGTTCATGAGATATCACGTCAACGAGAGTTGTAAATTCCCGTTACAATTATATAATCGACGCCACGAACTGATCGATCCCCTATTTCTTTTACGATAATAGAGGTGGTTGAAATGATTATACACTGGATTAACACGTATAAATTAAAGTTTATTCAAACAACTTGTTTACTAGAGAGATATAAACTGATAACATATAAGTAAGTATCGATTGATATACAAAGTTACAAAGTCGAGAACGCGACGTAAGCATGGATGATGACAGTTCGAGAAATGCTTTAAGACTGACTTTCCGCGAAGATGATGCTGTGGAGGAAAACTTGGGTGGGTCTAAGGAAACGAAAAGAGCTGATTTGTTAAGGGCAAGTTTCCGTTGGTAGAGTGAGGGAATAGATTTCGTTATTAATTGGTTATTTGCCAGGTTGGTGGGTGTGGAAGGGTGCTAACCGCTCTCGGGGGAAAGTTGCTAAACACGTAGTAGACAAAAATGTAAATAACGTTCGAAATAAAAGATGATTGTTTTTGGTCTGAAGGACCTTAGGTGTGAATATGCCAAGATTTATGATAGGTCCTTAAGGCTGTTGAGGGTATGCAGTGAGGAACCGTAAACATCTGGTGGCAATCTCTCCCGCGGTGTGTGGCCTGCTCTAGGTAGAGAGTCGCAAGACGTAACAGTTCATGTTGCATCATTTCACTAGAAGTGACTAACTCAACCTTGCTTGCCAAAATTATGTTTTGAGCGCCTGTTCTATGGTTTCCAAACCCTCTTCTAACAGCTCCTTCCTTCTAAAAATCCACAACATTGTAATAGTAACCATATAGAAAACGTGGCTAAAATTTCGCCAAAACCATCAATCTCCAGGATTATGCCATTATGAGAAGCGATGAAAACTCTGGTCTCACGGATGAAGGAGTTGCCATGATTAAACACAAAAATCTCCGATTTCCAAAAGATCCACTCCTAAACCGCTATTTCTGGTATTGAAACCATGGCTATCATCATATCAGGCTCAATAAACAACCAGTTTAACCTTTGTCTTTTGGTATTTCTAATATCAAATTAACCTCAAACATACTCCACAAATTAATCTCCTTTAACATCTCCTCTCTATTCCAAATAGCAGGCAACTTCAACGCTATGATCTCTCTATTCCCTTGACCTCTACCGTGTAGTACCAAAAGCATTTCACAGTAATCCAACAAATCAATTTTACAAATAAACCAATCGAAACTATAACCTAGCGTATAGAATCATTCGAAGTCTTTAATTCACTCAACGAAGTAATAAAGCCTTGATAGGATCCTTTATGTTTTGAAAATACCCTTTCCGCTTAGCATGTGCCAAGTGCTGCCTCCTGCTCAACACCATTTCTCACTATACTTTTGTGATCACATGACATCCTATTCGATTCCACTCGACTCAATATACATCCTTAACAGTATCATTTGTTATAGAATTAGGCAACTGTTTGTAAATCTGACAGTTTGTAAATTCGGCAATACGAATTCCATGGCTAGATAGTAACTTAATAAAAAGTGTTGTTGTTGAAAACAGATGCGTCTTTCTGTATGATATTGTGAACATTGTGTGTAATAAAAACTGGAAAACATTTGGAAGTGTTTTTTTCAAACATGATGATTACATAGAGTTGCAGAAATAATTTAGCATTTTCTATTAAACGAGTATTTATAAAAGCACCACTTCGTGTCCAATGCTATTGTAGAATGTTAGGCTACATTCTTTATCACTTGAACTAATCTTAACAAAATGAGGAACCTGAATTGAGGCAGCAATTTTTTATGCCACACATGTGGATTAAAGATTATTAAAATGTGATTAAATGTTTCAATGCTAGCAATTAAAGCAACACAGGATGTTATTCAAAATTAATTTCCAATTCAAAATTTAATGTTTATTAAAACCTATCTTAGAGCTATCATGGACAATACAAAGAAATTAGAAACAACTGGAATACCTTTAACTAAATCCATAAAAGTAGTGGCCGATTGTGCTGAAAATTTTAAGATTATTTCTGGAACTTGCAAAATCAATACGGTAATAGAATGCGATACATCGTCAGCAAAAAATTTCGATTTTTTGACAATTTCAACAATTAGTGAAATTTTGCGAGGTTAGACAGTTGAAGAACTGAATGAGATTAAAGTAAGCTTCTGGAGCAAGTTTAAATATGCCCCATATGTTGCTAATTCTCCCCACCAGCTGTTGGGCCTCGCCCGTCCATCCTGCCTTTCCGGCCGGGGTTTTTTCCCTGACCTTTGAGTCACTAGGTTTACAGCTCGGGCAGGACAGGTAATTCGAAATTTCCCAAAGAAGGGAATGGGCCTGCCCGAGCCATAAACGGACGGCTACTCAAAATCCCGAAAACCAATGTTACTCTTTAAAGTGGAACTATATATTTTTAATACACCATACGATGCGTTTTGTATTTCTCTCAAAAAATATTTAGGTACTTGTGAAAACTGATTGGTTTAAAACATATTTTAACTTCCATATTGTATAACTTATTGAACCTAAAAATAATAACAAAGAAATTTTTGAAATTAAAAAAGTTCTAAACACAATAGTAACAGTGGAGCCACCCAGACAAAAAGGAAATACCGCAATGCATACGGTGTCAGCAATATGGACACACAAAAAATTTCTGCAACGGAAACCCGGCGTGTGTCAGATGCGCAAAACATCACCTAGCAATAAATTGTCCATACACAGTAAAAGTAAATGAAGTAAAATGCTACAAGTGTAATGGAAACCACTCAGCTAGCTACAAAGTAGTCAGAAAACAACTGCAACGTAAACTGTTTCCGCCGCTTAGAAACAGGACATACAATAACTTCCACGCGCAACAGGACAGCACAGAAACTGAGACAGCACCAAATTTACAGTATGTAACGAACATTAACCACAGTAACCACAACACCTTTGACAGCCGAAGCTATGCACAAGTAATCAACCAATCGCCATCCTTACACAACCAAAATCAGAACAATAACAGCAACGACACTACAGAAATCATGGAACTGTTCAAACAATCCATTAAAACACCGAAATGCTAACAAAAATGATAGGCGAACAAAACGTAGTCCTCAGACAGCATACGCAACAAATCACAGTCACGCTGCAACTACTTACAAAAATGTTAAGCAAAATATAAAAACGGACACCCTGAAAATAGCAACCTGGAACTCAAACGGCCTACAACAACGGGCCCTAGAAACTAAAACATTGCTGTACAACAATAATATTGACATGTTACTTATTTCAGATACACATTTCACTCCGAAAAGCTACATGAAAATACCATAATACACCACCTATGATTGTTTCGTCGAGTGAACCCTTGCGTAGCCCGGTATCTATCCCTCGGTCGAGGCGGCTACTCGCCACGTCAACACAATTAGTTAGATCGCAATAATCTTAAGGAACTGTCATAAAACGAGGCTTTTTGATTTACCGTTAAGGCCGTTAAGTGGCATAAAACATCCTAGAGACACACTTGACTCTAAAAAGCTAAATGAAATTACCATATTACACCATATATGATACTAAACACCCCTCAGGAAAAGCACACGGAGGGACCGCAGTGATAATAAGAAACGATATTAAACACCACTTACACAGCCAAGTTAGAAAGGAATATATCCAAGCAACCACCGTAATAGTACAAACTAGCAGCAACCACTTTCAGTTGTCAGCGGCATATGTACCACCGCGACACAAAATTACATCACAAATGTGGGAAGGATACTTTCAACACTTAGATGACAAGTATATCGCAGCAGGAGACTGCAATGCAAAGCACGCGTTATGGGGATCAAGAATTACTACACCTCGAGGTAGAACCCTGGAAAAATACATTAGGAACAATAATCTCAATATATTATCCACAGGAAGACCGACATACTGGCCGACAGACCTGAGCAAAATACCTGACCTACTCGATATTGCAGTTACAAAGGGACTAAACACAAATAAACTAAAAATATCGCCCGGCCTCCAGCTTAGCTTCGATCATACACCCATAATAATTGCATACAGAAACTGTACGTACAGAATGGTGAACAGCAGAGGTCCGAGGACACTGCCTTGGGGTATGCCAGCTTCTATTGGAAATGTTGGGGTTAAAGCGTCTAACTATTTAATCATGAACAGCCTATTGGTTAGATATGATTTTAAGACGGAGTAGTAGGTGTGTGGTAGGATTTTCTTTAGTTTGAACAAAAGTCTTTCATGCCACACTTTGTCGAACGCCTGCTGAATGTCCTGGAATCGAGAATATGTCGTGAGAATTGTTCTAGATAAAATAAAGGTCAATACATTTGTTAACACGATCGATTTGTCATGGTATTCCTTATAGTTACTAACCTATTTATGTTTGAGAATACTATTAGTATTGAACAAAAAATTGTTTGGAAAAGCTGAAGGACATAAATAAGATCTTTAAATATTGGGTTTCTATAAAATGTTAACAATCAAGCAAATGTGTAGTATTACGGTAAACAAATTTTCATCATTAGGATATTAATTACTTATATTAAAAGTGTTATAGGTGTTACGTCCGGTGACTCTCTACACAAACCAGGCGCCATACCGCAGGCAAGATGGCTGCCAGATGCCTACATTGCGTACCCTTATTGCGTACCCTCAATAGTTTTAAGAACCCACCATAAATTAGCATTTTCATAGTTAAAGTCCTTCAGACCAAACAAATATCTTTTTAATTGAAGTGTTCCTTAAATTTATTGTCCACTCTGGGAAGATACGGGAAATTTGGTTTTTCTCACATTCGGTGCCTCCCGCTAGCAACTTTCTCTCGGGGACGGCTAGAGCCCTTCCTTGCCCTCCAACCTTTTTCTTATCCAATCAGAAAACATGACTATTACCCTAACTTTCCTGCCCAAAATTGTCATCAACAAATCCGATGGTCCCGTGCGCTAGACACACCCATCACTAGCTTTCCTCCGCCACGGCATTGTCCCCGAACTTCATTGGTTTTACATCCTTAGATCGGTTAACATCTCTGGACTGATTTTCTATCTTTAGATCAGTCAACATCTCTTGATCGGGTTTCTACCCTTAGTTCAATCATCTAGTTAACTTATATTGCGTACTCTGCTCATTCGCTATCTTAACTCATTGTTTATTAGTCTTAGATCAGTCATCTAGTTAACTTGTATCTATACGCATTGAGCGTAACTATCTTGTCTATAAATTGTTAGAATAAAATGTGAATTATAACCTGCTACCTGAGTGTTATCATCAATTCAACCACCCCTATTATCCTAAACGAAATAGGAGATCGAT
The DNA here is from genome assembly GCA_014737365.1 of Bombus soroeensis. NCBI lineage: Eukaryota > Metazoa > Arthropoda > Insecta > Hymenoptera > Apidae > Bombus > Bombus soroeensis. The sequence continues at coordinate 7,963 of JACXIL010005305.1, forward strand.
CATTTCGTGGCGTCGATTGTCTAATCGTAATGGGAATTTACGACTCCCGTTGGCGCGCTTCCTCCGCGATGGCGTCTCTTCACGAACGGTACAACAATAGGTTAAAACTTTATATAATATATATAATAGTATCATATAATGTTATATACGACTATGTAGGAAAAGGGCTTAATAGATTAAAAAAAAACGAGACACGTTCATTTATTTAGGTATTTTGTGGCGGAGAGGACCGAAGTCTCGAACCTGGATTTCTTGACGTTTACTCGGCATCTCATTGAAACCAATCATCAACGGTTAGAAGTCGGAGAACGTTTAAATTATCAGCGCTTGGTCCGCAGCGAACGCCTATGACTGACACGGGTTCTCGAGAGAGGTTTCCACGTTTTATCGTCTAAAATTATAAGTTAATAGTATTATACACGGTGTTCGACTAAAAGTGAAACAAAATTTAAGAGGTGATTCTTGAAGATTAAATAAAATGAAAATCAAGAATTAAAAAACTGCGTTTTCGGCATTGTTTTTTAGATATTGGCATTTGAAAACGTAAATCGTTCAATTCTGCGCGACTTTTTGTAAATTAAACATTATACCTGTCTACTCATTAAAATTCATCACGGCATATCGAAAACCACCTCACGGAATTTCCAAATGGAGATGATTAATGTTTTCGGCAATCCTTTGCCTCCATAAAAAATTAATAAATAATAGCACACATAAACAATGTTTATATAAATTTCATGCACGCACCGCGATCGTCTTATTCAAAGAAAAATAAAAACGAAAATACCAATCGTTTTATATCACAATGAATGTTTAATATAGACCCTGTTTTCTTGCAAACAAAGTACACAATAAGCACGATATATACAACATGCACTCTACACAATACATACCCAAATCATTCGCGTTGAAATTAAATAAAAGGAACTCAAAAAATAACGAAAAATACACAAATAAAGGAAATAAAGAAGTTCAAAAATCTAGAAATAAGAAAGCCTAAAACTAAACTAAAAGTACAATTAATTTTAACTTTATATTTGTACAATTTTCCTAACTTTTCTTTTTGGATGTCGAAATGGTTCTGCATTTCCAGAACTGTTCTACGCTCTTATCAAATTTCTAAAATCGCTGAAGCATGTTACGCAACAAGGTAGTAGGGGAGAATTCATTCAAAAAAAGAAATTTGCCATATTCTTCTGCACCGCTTTCGTTCTCTTTATATAATTTTCTTTCTATAAAGTTCTTCTAAAAAGAATGGTTTGGTGTGTCTGTTGAGAAAACGAATAGGCTGCTTACCAGATGTGTAAAAATGACTAAGTCAGCCTTACAAGGATACTATCATTTCCGCAATGAAAGCATAAACTTTATATAACTATTCAATGCAATAAGTATCATTTTTAATTTGGCTGTAAATTAATTTATAGTATTACGCACTACTCCATAAAACGATATCTCAATTAATACTTGGAATATACATTTTTTCATTATTATTATTTCATTTGTACTTTACAATTTATCCAGCTGGGCACTCGGTGATTATTCTAGCTTTATTGCTAAATAACATGTGGTGGCTACCCTCAGCGGGATACCATCTTCCAGTTTGACTATTTTATTTCTTTAGCGAGGTCAGTGGATGTTTTCTTTGTAGTCTTCTATGAGAGTTTTGCTTCCTTCAGCAGTCAGCTGGTTTGGATGTGTTGCCATTTTTTCCTTGTATTTTTCTGCGTACTTTCTGCGTTCTTTGACCATTGGTATTTTTAAGTCTTTGTGTATATCCTCGCTTCTAAAATACCATGGGGCGTTGACTATTGTTCTCAGTATCTTCTATTGTAGCGATTCTAATTTATTTATGTGGCTCATTGCTGCCGTTCCCCATAGTGATATTCCGTACATACAAATTGGTTTAATTATCTTTTTGTAGATTTTTAGTTTATTTTCTATGCTTAGTTTAGAGTTTCAACTAATTGGCCAGTACATCTGCCTTCCTTTTATCTGTATTTTGTCTATAATTGATTTAGTATGTTGTTTCCATGTAAGTCGTGTGTTTTTAAGTGGAGTCTTAGGTATTTAACTTGCCTTGTTTGTGTTATGTACGTGCCATTTAATTGTATATTTGATGGTTTCCGTTTTCTTAGTGTAAATATAACATGGTTGCATTGACTGGGGTTTGCTTTTATTTGTTTATCTTGTAGCCATTTTTCTTTTTCTGTGATGTGCTCTTGTAGTAATGTGGCTGCTATTTCTGGATTAGTGTGCCTGACTAGTACAGCCGTGTCGTCCGCGAACTTCAGTATCTTGCTGTTAGTAGTTGTTGGTATGTCGACCGTGTATAGTGTGTATAATATTGGCCTTAAAACGCTTCCTTGCGGTACCGCCGTCTTGATTTCTTTTACTTCAGAATATATGTCCTTTATTTTTACTACAAAGTTGCTGTTGCTTAGGTATGGTATAAGTAAGTGATGGATTTGTTCCAGAAAGTGTTTTTTTATTTTTTGTAAGTGGCTTTCATGGTTCATTTTGTCGAATGCTTTCTCAATGTCCACGAAGAGGTCTATACAGTATTGTTTCTTTTCTATTGCTATTAAAATTTCATTGACGAGTCTGTGCATTTGCTCCATCGCGGAGTGTTTGTTTCTAAAACCAAATTGGTGATCTGTTATTAATTTTTCTTTCTCTATTGTTGGTTTTAGGCGATCGAATATTATTTTCTCCAGTGTTTTGGAAAACACAGGAAGTACTGACATTAGTCTGTAATACACAGTTTAGTGTTGGTCTTTGCTTAGCTTAGGTAACATTATAATCTGTGCTAGCTTCCATAGACAAGGATAGTATTGGATTTTTAAAATTGTATTGAATATTATTGTGATTAAACGTATTGCTTTCGGGAAAAGGGTTTTTAAGATTTTACCATTGATTAGGTCGATTACTGACACTTTATTGTTTTTTGTTTTCTTGATTATGATTCTAATTTCTTGTGCTGTTGTATTAGGCATGGTGTTGTGCTTATTAGCTGCGGTACTACAATAGTATTTTGAGCATTCCTTGTCCGAAACTTGGATTTACTGTTGTTAATATTATATGGAGTAATTATGTTACAAAGGTGGTTGGAAAATTCTTCAGTTTGCTCTTCGTTGCTTCTGGCCATGTGTCGTCTATTTTTCTGATTGCCGGGATTAGTTTTATTGGCTTCTTCATATTGTACGTGGCTTTCCATAGAGAGTAGTTGGCGTTCTCGTGAGTAGTGAGTGTTTCTATAAATTTTGAGAATTCGTTATTATTATGATGTTTTATTTTACTTTTTATTTCCCTTGCTTTATTTTTAATTTTAATTTTCCTTTTATTTCCTTTGTTCTATGTTTTTATCATCTTACTTTCGCATTCCATTTTTCTCTGATTTTGCCAAGAATGTCTCTTGGAATTATTTTTATTTGCTTGTTGTTTGTTTCATAAATAGTAAATACCCATACTGCTTCTTGTATAATTCTTGTCAATGTTGTTATTGCCTGTTCGATATGTTGGGGTGTTTTTATTGGAATATTGCAGTCGATTTTGCTCTCGATTAGTTCTATAAATGTTTGCCATTTGGTGTTTTTATTGCAAAACATCTCTGATTTGCTATAAAGTATTGGTTTGCTTGTGTATTATTTATTATCGGTGTATGATCGGAGCTAAGCTCAAGACTGGGTGTTATTTTTAATTTGTTTGCGTTTAGCCCTTTTATAACTGCAAAATTAAGCAAGTCCGGAATTTTGCTTAGATCTGTCGGCCAGTATGTTCTACCTCGAGGTGTGTTAATTCTTGAGCCCCGTAACGTGTGATTTGCACTAACGTCTCCCGCTGCGATATATTTGTCACCTATGGATTGAAAGTACTGTTCCCATTTTTGTAATGTCATTTTGTATCGCAGTGATGCATGCACTGCTGACATCTGGAAGTAATTGCTGTTAGTTTGTATTGTAATGGTGGTTGTTTGAATGTATTCCTGACTAATTTGATTATGTAAGTAGTATTTGATATTGTTTCTTATTATCACTGCGGCACTCCGTGTGCTTGTCCTGAGTGGTGTTTGGTATCATTGTTTCCTCGACCACTCGCGGAGAGACGCGATCGCGAGGAAGCGCGTCAACGGCAGTCGTCAATTCCTGTTACGATTAGAATAATCGACACCACGAACAGATCGATCCCCTATTTCGATTAGGATAATAGAGGTGGTTGACTTAGTATAACACTGAGGTGAACAGGTTATAATATATATTTCCAACAACATTATATACGAAGTTGGTGCGTAGATATGTATGAAGTATATCAATGATTGGCGGGTGAAAACCCGGTAAGAGATGTTGATGTTCTAAAGTTGGAGAATTAGTACACATATCTGACTGATCTGTAGTCGTAGATCCAGTCCAGAGATATTGAATGATCTGTAGTCGTAGATCCAGTGAAGTCCGGTGACAATGATGTTGCAAAGGAAAACTCTTGCTCGGTGGAAGCTTGCGGGTGGAATCCCGGGAAACATGGGAAAACCCACGTTTCCCCAATTTTTACCTGATGGAGCAATAACCATAAGGTACCCCTTGACTCTAGGATGTTTTATGCCACTTAACGGCCTTAACGGTAAATCAAAAAGCCTCGTTTTATGACAGTTCCTTAAGATTATTGCGATCTAACTAATTGTGTTGACGTGGCGAGTAGCCGCCTCGACCGAGAGATAGATACCGGGCTACGCAAGGATTCACTCGACGAAACAATCATAGGTGGTGTATTATGGTATTTTCATGTAGCTTTTTGGAGTGAAATGTGTATCTGAAATAAGTAACATATCAATATTATTGTTGTACAGCAATGTTTTAGTTTCAAGGGCCCGTTGTTGTGGAGCATTGGAGTTCCAAGCTGCTATTTTCAGTGTGTTCATTTTTATTTTTTATTTAACATTTTTGTAAGTAGTTGTCGCATGACTGTAATTTGTTGTGTTTGTTGTCTGAGTACTGCATTTTGCTCACTTATTTTTGTTAGCATTACTGTGTTTTTGATGGATTGCTTGAGCAGTTCCTTGATTTCTGTAGCGTCGTTATTGTCGTTGTTTTGGTTTTGGTTTTGGTTGTTTAAGAGTGGTGTTTGGTTAGTTACTTGTGCATAACTTCGGCTACCAAAGGTGTTGATGTTTCTATGGTTCGGGTTCGGTACGTTTCTTACATTTGGTATTGGCTCTGGTGCTGCAATTTCTTATTGTGAGGGATAGTTACCGTATGTTCTGCTTCGAAGAGGAGGAAACAGTTTTCGTTGTAGTTGTTTTCTGACTTTGCAGCCTTCATAGCTCGCTGGGTGGTTTCCATTACAGTTATAGCATTTTACTTCGTTTATCTTTCCTGTGTATGGGCGGGGTGTTGTTAGGCGGTTTTGTGCACATTTGACACACGTCGGGTTTCTGTTGCAGTAGCTTTTTGTGCGACCGTATTGCTGACACCGTATGCGTTGCAGTATGTCTTTCTTATAACGAGGTGGCTCAGTTGTTACTATTGTGTTTAGGATTTTTTTAATGTCAAAGATTTCTTTTTTATTAGCTTTGGGTTGAAGTTCTATTAGAAACAGTGGCAACCGTTGTTTCGTATCGTATCTGATTATATTATTTATTGTTCTTACTTGGTGTTCGATTTTTGCCAATTTCTCACGTATATTTTTTGCCTTCGTTTCTTCACGTATATTTTGTTTGTCTTCGTGTGTAGTCCGCTAATTACTATTTTGTAGCTTTTTTCTGTTCTGAGCTGGTATGTAACCCAGAGTTGGTATATAAGTTAAAACAAATTTTTTGTAGTCTCTCTCTTGTTTCTTTATTTTGTATTTTACATGTGCAGTAGCGGACAAAAGTTTAAGACGATGATTTGTAAACCGGATTACAAACATCTCATAAGCACATTGTTTTTCTATTCGGTTTGTCTCTTTGTAATAACATAGCTGTATGTTTGACCTTCGTAACCTCAGACCGTCAGTTTTTAAATACAAATAATGTAGGAGACACAACAGTTAGTTACCGCTTAGCACTTGTAAACAGTGAACATTAGTTTAACACAATCTGTGTAAAACGTGAGTATGAGTACAGTTTTTAAACATTTTGATTCTGGAATGTCAAAATCATTGTTTAGTGTACCTTTCATTGCTTAAAATTCATTCAGGTAGGAACAGACTATGGGTAAATCGAAGAATTTACTTGAAAACGAAAGGAAACAAATCGTAAGGCTGCGAAAGCAAAGTAAAACCTTCGCCGAAATAGCAAATATAGTGAACAGGTCAGAAACGGCTTGTAAGCATGCTTGGTATAAATTTTTAAAGGCAAGCATGTATTGCGACCAGCCGAAAAATGGAATACCACGGAAAGCAACGCCGAAAATGGATCGCCAGATTCATCGATTGAGCGAAAAGGATCGTTTTCGTAGTGCAAATAATATTACTGCGGAGATAAACTATAAAAGCGATGCACAAATTAGTGCTAGAACTGTTAGGAGAAGATTAGAAGACTCTAACTTAAGAGGACGAAAACTCCAAAGGAAACCACTGCTGAGTTTTAGGAATCGAAAAAGACGACTTGCATTTGCTAAAGCTGATAAGCATTGGACAAGTGGAGATTGACAAAAGGTATTGTTTTCAGACGAATCGAAATTCAAACGCGTCTCTTCTGACGGGATACGGTATGTTAGAAGTCGAATTGGCGAAAGTTTGAAAGCACAGTGCGTTTTAAAAACTCTTAAACATGGTGGTGGAAACGTTATGGTGTGGGCGTGTTTTTCTTGAGGTGGCCCTGGTTCGATATGTCTTATCAATGGAATTATGGACCGTTTTCAATACACGAACATACTTAAGAACATAATGTTGCCTCTTGCACGCAACAATATGAGTGATGATTTTATTTTTCAACATGATATGAAACATTTTTTTGAAGAAGAAAATGTTACCGTGCTGCAGTGGCCGTCGCAATCACCAGAAATTAATCCAATCAAGAATTTATGGAGCATCATAAAAGAGACAGTACAAAGTTACAAACCGAAAAATTTAAATGAACTTTACTCTAGAATTGAAACAGCTTCGAGTAATATTACGTTAAATCAATGTAAAAAATTAATAAACACTATGCCAAGAAGATGTACCGAAGTAATAAGAAATAACGGATATTGGACAAAATATTGAATTTAAGCAAAAATTGTGTACATTTTCTTACCAAAAATTAATATTTTTTCTGTAGTCTTAAACTTTTGACCGACGAAATATTATATAGATTTCGTTCCTTTTTTATAACTTAGCTACTGAGCAAAATATCAAAATGAATTTTTTTTGTAAGTGTATAAGCAAACGTCTAATTAGTTTATGTCTAATTTATATTTTTTATGGAAAGTAAATCAATTGTTTATTTTTTCCATTTCGTCTTAAACTTTTGTTCGCTACTGTATGTACATAAATATTGTAATTACAATTGACCAGTAATTTGAGTACTTTAAATCTTACAGTTTGCTTATATGTGTTATTATTTATTAATTACTTATGGATGCAAACGGTTAGAGAAACGTTAATCCTCTTTACTCGAAAATACCATAAGTGTTCTATATTTTAATCAGTAAGGAGAATGAGTTATATTTTCGAATATCATAATCTTCTTCTCTATAGCTTGCAGGAGGTAACATAACATTGAAGATTGACGGAGAAAGATCGGTAGCTCAAGACGTTGAAAATCGATTATCGATTTCCAGGTAAACATTGTACAGAACTTGATATTTATTGTTTGCTGTTATCGATTGATGTTAATTGCTGTTTATTCCTGCATTTATTTATTTAGTTAAGTATTTTCACAATTATCAAAAATCAAATCAAACAAACTCGATTTTCAGACTTCAGAATCGATCACCCGAATTAACCCGAGATTTACGACATTACATTTATATTATAACCTGTTAACCGCAGTGTTATATCAACTCAACCAACCTT
>JACXIL010005306.1:0-16335 GCA_014737365.1 Bombus soroeensis
CAAAATTTGAACATTCAATATCATACATCAATAATAATTTGTAATCAGCTAAATTATAAACAAACTAACTACCAGTCTGGATAATTGTAAATTTAAAAAACGTTCAATGCTTTTAATTGTAAATGAACTAGCTATCAATTTTGACAATTATCAGTTAAACTTAAAAACAAAAATCATTTCATTTTTGAAACTAATGTATATTTATTCCTTATATAAACAAGCTAGTGATTAATCTTCTTTATTGTAACTTCAAATAAATAAATTGTATGCTTTATTTTCTAACACTCAGAACTCAGTTATAACTTTACTTAAATAATGCAAGACGTTCTTTGAATATATGTAAATACAAATGACACATACTTTTATTAGACGAATATTTCTTAGGAGCAATAAGTTCCCCTATCATATTGTTTAACAGCGAATTGTGATCAGGCGACTGAGGATTTTGAGGTTAAATGTAACATATTCTCAAGCGAATTACTATTCAACTTTGATATTAAAAAGAAAGTTGAAAGTCAATGTTGTGTTGACGTTACATTAACTAAAGTTTAGTAAAGATAATGAACCTGGAATATAAAACGAATCAGGGAACTGAAAAGCTGACTGGCCACAATAGATAATTGTCAACAAATTGCCAAATATTTTAAATAATCAGAAATGGCCACTTATTACAAAACATATGAGGTGTACAAACTTCACTCCATTACTTTTGACTTACTTCACATGATTTATATCTTAATACCATAGTTGTCATTCTTTAAATAATTTTACAGACATAGGCGACTGAGGTTTGAAAGATTGTAGATGTTTTTGTCAATAAAAAAATTAAAGTAAAAATAAATACGAATACTGATGACTATAGTAAAATATACATGGTAAATAATTACATTTTGGAACAGTACATTTTTCATACTCCATTCGATGCAATTTTTAGTATTCTGCAAAAAGATATTAAGATACTTGCGTTGAAAAATGATTAGTTTAAATGATGTGTTAGCATTAATGTTGTAAAACTTATTGCATGAAATACAAGGAAAACGTAAAAACAAAAAAATCGACACTACATTTCTTTGTTATTGTTTCTTGTCTCCAACCCTTTCCATGAGTTGTGGAGTAAACTTATAATTGTGACATGGCAGCGGACCGAGACTTTGATGTATAAATAAATTAAATCGATAGTTTTTCATAATTTGTCTATGATGTTACAGTTATTAACTTTCTGTTTCTGTATATATATTCTTTTTCCTTTTTTAAAATACATTACACATTTTTATTGTATGTTTACATATACATTATAATATATTATATATTATCATTATAATCATTTAAATTGATTGATGAAACATTTCAACAAATAAGATCGAATGCTCTTTTGATGTTAAATTAATAAATATTCTAAAGTGAAAACATTTGACAAAGAAAGAAACAACTTTTTTCTGTATTGTTTAGGTAATTCGGGATGCGATTGAAGGATGCAAAAATATCGAAACTAAAGCTGGAGATTGGGATCTAGTAACTCAATTTGACAAGAAAGTTGAAGAAATTTTAATATATAGCTTGGCCAAAGAGTTTCCAACACACAAGTATGTTTCTCATAAATATTAATTTTTTACTATCTGCCAGGGTCCGGCCGAATAACACGTAAAAGCTGGTACGACGTGATTCTTTATGGAAAAATAAGAAAATATAGATTAAAATTTTTTTATTGTCGGCTTAATTTTCGAAAAAATTGAGTTTGAAATTTCAATTTATACTTGAACGTGGCTAATTTGATCGATTGGATATGAGTGAATAATCAATATGATGTTATTGTAGAAGCGGAAGTAAATAAGAAATATAAAATAAAATTTTTCCGTTTAAGGCTTTATTTTCAAGAAAATAGAGGTCGATTATGATTAGTTAAGAATCGATCTCGCACTTATATGTCTGTGATAAATTTTCAAATTTATTTTTTCGGGGATGAACCGTCTTGAGAAAAAATTATATTCTGCATTTTCGACTTATTTTCATACGTAGAATGACCTCCTATCGATTATTTAGTCCTGTCTAGTCTGAAATTAGCCATGTTCAAATATACTTGATAAAATTTCAAACACGATTTTCTTGTAAACTAAGGCGAGAATGAAAAAGTTTTATTCTGTATTTTTTCTTATTTCTCTACAAGGAATTATGTCCTGCACCTTTTTACATGTTATTTGGCCGAACCCTGTATATATTATATATACAGTTTTGTACTATGAAACATATAACAATGAATTGATATCATATTTATATCATTTATAGATTTATTGCTGAAGAAACAGTTTCGTCCACAAATCATTTACCAGAATTAACAGACGATCCCACGTGGATCATTGACCCGATTGATGGAACCACAAATTTTGTACACTCCTTTCCTTTCACTTGTATATCAATTGGGCTGGCAGTAAAAAAAGAACTAGAAATTGGTATTGTTTATAATCCCGTATTAGAACAATTATTTACAGCTAAGAGAGGACGAGGAGCCTACTTAAATGGGAAGCTTATTAAAAGCTCCAGTATAGAAAGTGAGTTCACAAATATATATATGTTTTATATAATGTTTATGAGAAATATATGGTTTATATATTTCTCTAACACAATCTAATACAATGCAATATTTTATATACAATTAATTACCGAAATTGACAAACTAAAATAAAATATTGTTTTCTTTCCGATTTCTAGTATGTTTTGACGTAATATAATGTATTGTAAAATATGTAGAACAAGTTTAACTGATTCTCATATTTTATATCATTTATATTGAGAAAAATGACTACAAATCTCAACGATACTTCAAATTCATTCGCTATGGATTATTTCGTATAATATAGTCATATTAATATTTTTGTTACTATTATTTATTAATTACTATTTTATATTTGGCTTTGAATATACTTTATATCGAATTTTCTATTCTAATCTGTTAGGTTTAAATCCACTTATTTATTATCTTCGATAGATTAAAACACAGCAAACGTTGAGATGAAAAATAAACGAAAAATGATAAAACAATGATAACGCTTTGACATCTAGCTCATTGCAATTTTCAATTGGCGAAAAGAATATCTCTACTTCCTATAGTATAATTTAGTAACTGAATAGTCACTAAAATGTACATGTATGACGTGTTTTCAGGACTGGAGCATTCGTTACTCTGTTTAGAGGCTTCTTATGCAACAATCGAGAATATCAGGGACATTACTCTTGGTAGAGTGGAAGCTTTCGTTTCGGTAGCACATGGGATACGAACAATAGGATCAGCGGCATTGAGTCTATGTTATGTAGCAATGGGTGCAGCAGAAGGGTACCACACTGACAATTTGATGCCATGGGATGTAGCTGCTGGTGTACTTATCATTCGAGAATCGGGAGGTGTAGTGATAGATACAAATGGTAGATAATTCCTAACGCAATTTGCGGTAATCTCAAATAATTCGACATACTAAAAATTACTAAATTAAGACTTAACACATCCTTTCATCTTTTCCCTTTTCTCTCTTAAACAATTATATCACATTTTTATCTTTTAGATTATATTAATATTATAATTTCTGGTTAATACATTACATGAATACAATGTAAAAAGTATATTTCATTGTGTGTGATATATTTTTAAATTAACATTTCACACAGCTTTTTGTATGTGTATCCCGTTTCTGTTTATAATTATTTAGATAATTAAAATTATATTTCCTACTATAGAAAATCAAAATAATAGCTATAGCTCTGCGAAAAATTAATAATTTAATAATACTGATAACAACACCAATAACGATTATTAATGATTTTTTAAAGAATAAAATTGATTTATTCCAGGAGGAGAATTCAATATCATGTCACCAAAAGTATTGGCAGCCGGTAATCATAAGTTGGTCAATGAATTAGTAAAATTAATAAAAGAAGCTGATACAAAAACGTTGGAGAAGAAGTTTAGAAACGAAATAAAAAATATAAATATAAATACTTGTTAACAAAAATTCTAATAAATTTCATTTTACTTCATAATTCTCTCGATTAAAATATTGACTAAGAATAACTGAAATTTAGAAGCGAACATGTATTAAGTTTTAGAATATATTAGTAATTTTATCAACTACAATACAAAATATAAATTAATAATAGGATAATATAATACACCTAAGTAATTTCATTCAAATTAGTTGTATGCGTACGATCCTAATAATTTCGTAAATCTTTTTGATATGAGTTAAGTATAATAGATTTATAACTATATTTTTAATGTAAAAGAGTGTCAAATTGGAATACAAAACAATTAACAACCTCTATGTTATTAATACCATAGAACACCGATTTCGGTTGCCTTTTCATTCACACAGATTACTTTATTTTAACTCAAAATGCACAATGAAATATATAATTAATTCTATATTATTACATTTTATAAAATATGATACGTATTACGCATTGTATTTACATGTTTTTACACAGTCATTATATAGTCGGAAAGTCCAGTCAAGCCGAATATAAGAATAAGAAACAAGGAAAGCAATTGAGATAAAGCAAAACACCTCACAGAATTCATATTTTGTTATTAAATATGTTTTAGAGTAAGATATTTAATTGATGCACACGGATTAGTTTTGTATCTTTTATTTTATACCACCATATATAGTCCTTACACAACGCCGGGTACACACAGAATGAAAGAGCACGTGGCGTCCCTTAAAACAAAGGGACGCGTCGGTAAACGTACCAACATAGCTTGTAGGAACTAGTGATCGTACCAACCTAACATTTATCTTAACACTCCCCTTTGATCACAGTTTCTACAAGCCCCATAGCTTTGGTAAAACGCTGAGTAACTCTATTTAAACCTTCGGTAAGGATATCTGCAATGTTCTCAGAACTTGGTACAAAAACATAATCTAGAATACCTTTCGTGACGCAATTCTTAACATAAAAGTATCTAATTTGAACGTGTTTTGAACTCTCAGCGACCACCTCTTCCTTGGACGAGGACAATATGACGGTTGACCCAATTCCTTTAACAATAGGGATATCCATATAGTCTCTCTTGCTGCCTCCTGCATTGCTATGAATTCTGCACACGTCGAGAGATTATAGGTTGTTTCTTCGATAGCCAAGATATTGCACCGCCAGGGAGTATGAAAACATGCCCACTCCTAGATTTCCTGTCTACTGAACACCCTGCAAAATCTGAATTACAAGAAACCTTCAGAGGTTGCCCGGTCCTTTGGTATACTAGCTTTAAGTCTGTGCTTTTCAACAGGTACCTAAAAATACGCTTCACTGCGTTCCAATCAGACAAAGTGGGATTTGCACATTTTTGACTTAGTTTTCCTATTGCACACGCTACATCAGGTCGGCTTACAGTCGAGGCATACATTATATGCCCAACAGCCAGTTCGTACAACTTTTTATCAAAAGGTCTGTCATTCTCAACATCAAAACCAGCTTCACACTCCTTAGCTAGTGGTGTTGATACTCCAGTCTCATGAGTAATGTCAAACAGATGCAGCATTTGGCCTATCTGCACAGATTGGTCAAACACAACAGTAGAACTGTTTGGCTTACTCAAGTGGACGGACAGAAATTGAGTATCAATACTCATCATTCTAACGCTTAGTTTTTCCTTAATACTAATTTTGAACACACCAATCGTAGTCTTTGTTCCAAACGCAAGAATGTCGTCCACACCAAACCAGGGGCCGACACCGACATCACAGATGGCCGCGCTCCCTCGCACACTGCGAACATCTGCGGTGACCCTAACGCTGAGCGAAGGATCGAAGATGTCCTATGCCGAGATAATAACGGCGGCCAGGCAGAACATCCCTCTTGCCGAGATCGGCGTTGAGTCCGTGGGCATGAGGAGGACCAGGACGAGCGCCATAATAATAAAGGTCCCAGGAGGCAAGGACAGGGAGAAGGCGTCACTGCTTGCGACGCGTCTGGCGAAGGTGTTAGACCCGACCACGGTCAGAGTTGCGGCTCCAGCGAGGATGACGGAGCTACGAGTTACCGGGATAGACATCTCGGTCAAGAAGGAGGAGTTGCGGCAAGCGCTGGCCTTGGCGGCAGGATGTGGCGACGTGGAGGTACAACTCGGAGTGATCGGTGCCTCCAGAGGCGGCCTCGGGTCAGTTTGGGTGAAGTGCCCGGTGACTGGAGCACGGAAATTAGCCCAGGCAGGGAAAGTTGCCCTGGGCTGGTCCACCGCGAGGGTCATAGCCATCCCGAAGTGGCCCTTGCAGTGCTACAGGTGCCTCGAGCTAGGACACGTACAGGCAATTTGCGTGTCCACGGTGGATCGAGGGCACCTGTGCTACAGGTGCGGCGGCAGCGGACATCGTGCCAGAGGCTGTCCTGCCTCTGTACCCAAGTGCCCCCTGTGCGGGTCGCTCGGGGCATCCGCCGACCACAGGATATCGGCATGCGCTCCCCAGAAAGTCAAGAGGAGGCGACCCATCCGCAGGCCAGTTGCGGAAAGGAACCAAGGAAGCACTGCTAAAGTAGTAGATGGTCGGGAGGAGGCCATGGAGTTGGTACAATAATCTTCAAGCGCCTCCTCCAATGTGACCTTGAAAGATCAAGACGGGCTCAAGACCTGCTCGTCCAGACCATCCGGGAGAACCGAGTCGCCCTTGCGGTGGTAGCTGAGCCGTATCGTGTCCCCGACGCCCCCAACCAGGTTGGAGACCTAGATGGATTAGCGGCCATAACGTGGACGTCGGCGTTGAGTGCCCCGACAACCTGCTTGACCGTGGCAACGGTTATGTCGCGGTCGAGTGGGCGGGAATGTTGGTGGTGAGCGTTTATGTTTCTCGTAACAGCGGCATAGCCGTGTTCGAGGATTTCCTGGACGGGGTTGGCGAATGCGTCAGAAAATACCTTCCCCGCCAGAGATTTTCACCTTCTTGGAGATTTCAACGCCCTCTCCTCACAATGGGGAAACGCCAGAACGGACACTCGAGGAAGGATGCTGTCCGATTGGGCTGCGGGTCTCGGGCTCATACTGGTAAATAGGGGCTCTGCGAGCACTTGCGTTGCATGGAGAGGATCCTCCGTGGTTGACGTCACGTGGGCTACCTCCGAGCTGTACCGAAGAATCAGCAACTGGAGAGTGGCCGAGGGGGTCGAGACTCTGTCCGACCACCTCTTCATACTGATGGAGGTGGCCCCTGAGATCACACCTGCTACGTGGGCTTGCAGCACCCGAGGAGCGAACCGTTCCCGCCCACCACCAAGGTGGCGAATCAAAAAGAGGGACAAGGATATGCTCCAGGCCGCAGTCTCGGTCGCTGCCTGGAGCTGGGACGCACAAACGACGCGGGGAAGCGTCGACGAGGAGGCGGAAAGCCTCCGAAAGGACATGAGCGCGGCGTGCGACGCCTCGATGCCGCGCTCCGCTCCCGGTGGTCGACACAGCCAATGTGTATACTGGTGGAACCCCGAGATCGCGGAAACCCGAGCGAGCTGCGTTCGGGCCCGCAGAAGATTCCAAAGGGCGCGTCGTAGGCGGATACGCGACGAAGAAGAGATCTCCCGCTTCTACGAAGCATACAGAGAGATAAAACGCGCTCTACAGCGGGAAATCAAGATCGCGAAAGCCCGGTCCTGGATGGAGTTGGTCGAATCGGTCGTGTCCGATCCGTGGGGGCGGCCTTACCGAATAGTAACGAAGAAGCTGCGTCCTCCGGCCCCCCCGCTGACCGCAAACATGGACACTGCGTTGCTTGCTAACGCCATCGCGACATTGTTGCCACGGCAAGACAGCGATGCGCGCCAGCCACGGCCATTCACCCCCAGCGGGACGATGGGGTGGAGGGAAGAGCTACAAGTCAGCCAGGAGGAGCTCTTTGAAGCGACAAAGAGAATGGCATCCCGCGACGTTGGAACCGTGTCCGGATGGAATACCAGGCCGGATTTGGGTGGAGTCAATCAACACATTGTCTCCCCGCCTACGACACCTGTTCATCGGATGCCTGAGGGAAGGTGTCTACCCCCGGATATGGCGGACGGCGAGATTAGTCCAATTACGGAAAGAGGTTCAAGAGGAGGGACGAGGTGGGCAAGTTGTTCGAGATGATAATCGTCGCCCGTCTGGAGGCCCATATGTCGGAACGAGTGCCTGGATGGCACGATAGCCAGTATGGCTTTCGCCGGGGCCGCTCGACGGTTGACGCAGTGAAACGAGTGAGGTCCATGGCGGAGGCCTTGGTTTCCTGAGAAGGGGTGGCGCTGGCAGTCTCCTTGGACGTCACGAACGCCTTCAACGCCATACCCTGGGACAGGATAGTGGAGGCCCTGGAACACTTTGAGGTGCCGTCGTATCTCGTTCGTGTCATTCGGGCATATCTGAGAGATAAGTGGGTCGTGTACACCGGCAAGAATGGCGAAGAGAGGAGGCCGGTCGAGCGTGGTGTTCCACAGGGTTCAGTGTTGGGACCCATCCTGTGGATCGTGGCTTACGACTCGGTCCTTCGATGTCCCATGCCCCCGGGAGTAGGTATGGTGTGCTACGCCGACGATACCTTGGTGCTGGCCGGGGGACGTTGGTGGAACGACGCTCTGAGCCTCACTGAGGCCGCCGTGGCATGCGCGGTACGCGCCATCCAGAGGCTCGGCTTAAGCGTGTCGCCGGCCAAGTCCGAGGTCTTGTAGTTCTTCGATCATCACCGGAGAGGAACTGGACTGTGCGTGAGCATCAACGGAGAGCAGGTCCCGGTGAGATGTCGAATGAGATACCTGGGTCTCACCATCGACAGCCGATGGACGTTTAGGCCGCATTTCGGGCTCTTTGTCCCAAGGGTGATAGCCGCAGCCAAAGCTTTATGCGGTTTATTACCGAACATCGGCGGGGCAGGAGTTGGAGTCCGCCGACTCTACGAGAGAGTGATCCGGTCTCGAGTTCTTTACTGGGCTCCCGTATGGGCCGAAGACCTGATGGCGAGCCGTCGCAGCCTACTCTTGCTGAGGAGGCTACACAGGACAGTCGCCATCCGCATAGTGAGAGGATATAGGACCGCGTCCTACGCGTCGGCGTCTGTGCTGGCGGCGTCCCCTCCGTTCGAGCTACAAGCCCTTGCACTCCGACGGGTGTACGAGCACCTAAGGGGCCGGGGCTCGGACGGGGGGGCGCCGTCCGACGGCCATCCAGCCCAAGGCGTCCGGGAGGAGGCGAAGCTGGAGATCTGGGAGCGGTGGCGCTCTCAGCTGCTCGAGGAGTATGCTGTGCGGCCACACCGGGTCGTTCGAACAGTCCTTCCCAACTGGGAGCCTTGGAGGGATAGAGGCGGAGTCCCGCTGACCTTCAGGATGACGCAGGTGCTCACTGGTCACGGGGTGTTTGGCGAGTACCTGCTAAGGATCCGGAGGGAGGTGACTTCCACCTGTCACCACTGCAAGGAGGAGGAAGACACGGCGCAGCATAGGTTGGTGTTTTGTCCAGCGTGGGAAGGACCGTGCCGCATCTTGCGGCTCGCCATCGGCGAGAGATTGGCCCCCGAGGCGGTCATCAAGGCCATGCTGAGGGGGCACCAGGAGTTCATCGCTGTCCGCTCCTACTGCGAACAAGTCATGCTCGCGAAGGAGCGAGCGGAGAGAAACAGGGAGAGAAGACGCGATCCAGCTAGAGCGCCGCACCGAAGGGACACGGCCCGCCGCAGGGCTGCGGCATCGTCACCGCCGCCCTAGGAGCTTTAAAGGAGCCGTCACGCCGAGGAGGGTCTGGGGACACCCCCCCCCCCGAACATGCTCGACGGTTCAGGGATCGCGGTGCTAGGGGGTGTGGCCCCTCTAGCGGCACAATACGGTACAGGATGTCTCCCTTAACAATAGGGAGAAGGCGAAGGAGTGCCCCGGCGGGAATTCGAGAGAGTCCGCGAGAAGCTCCTAGCACCGTGAGGAAGACCACCGTGGGGTTTTGGACGGTATGAGTCCGACACTACCCCGTCGCCACCCAGAGGGCGCCGGGGTGTCCATCACGATTTCCCCACGTAAAAAAAAGAAAAAAAAAAGTATTACGTTATACAGTTACATATAGTTTTACGTTATATAGTGTTTCGTTCAATAGTATTACTTTATAATGATTTAATTTATATAGTATAACGTTATATAGAATTACGTTTTATAGTAATACGTTGTATTGTATTTCGATAGAACGCATAACTTTATATAGTCTTACGTTATGTAGAATTGCGTTATATAGTTTTACTTTATGTAGTTTTACGATATACAGTTTTCCGTTATATAGTGTTTCGTTCAATAGTATTACGTTATAAAGAATTACGTTATAATGATTTAATTTATATAGTATAACGTTATATTGAAATACGTTTGATAGTAATACGTTGTATAGTATTTCGTTAGAATGTATTACTTTCTTCAGTATTGCGTTAGATAGTTCTACGTTATGTAGTTTTACGATATATAGTTTTCGTTATATAGTGTTTCGTTCAATAGTACTACGTTATACAGTATTACGTTATATTGATTTATTTTATATAGTATAACGTTATATGGAATTACGTTTAATAGTAATACGTTGTATTGTATTTCGTTAGAAACTATTACTTTATGTAGAATTGCGTTATATAGAATTGCGTTATATAGTTCTACGTTATGTAGTTTTACGATATATAGTTTTCGTTATATAGTGTTTCGTTCAATAGTACTACGTTATACAGTATTACTTTATAATGATTTAATTTATATAGCATAACGTTATATAGAATTACCTTTTATACTAATACGTTGTATAGAATGTATTACTGTCTACAGTATTATGTTATATAGCATTTCGTTATATAGTTTTACGTTTTGTAGTTTTACGATATATAGTTCTACGTTATATAGTCTTTCCTGCAATAGTACTGCGTTATGCGGTATTACGTTATATTGATTTATTTTATATAGTATAACGTTATATGGAATTACGTTTAATAGTAATACGTTGTATTGTATTTCGTTAGAAACTATTACTTTCTAGAGTATTACGTTATATAGAATTACGTTTTATAGTAATACGATGTATAGTATTTCGTTAGAATGTATTACTTTATATTGCATTACGTTATATAGAATTGCGTTATATTGTTTTGCGTTATGTAGTTTTGCGTTTTGTTGTTTTTCGTTATATAGGTTTGAAGCCTTGTTTCGACGAAGAATCGATTATGAACTACGTACGGCGTTTAAATTCGAGAGAAAACAATGCATAAACCTCGCAATATCTGAAACCGAAACGAAATTACCACTATTTTTTATTAAAATCGATAAGAGAATGCGTTCGCGAGCTGCTGGGCTAGCTTCCACGACGGAAGGTGATTGCACTACATTGGACGTGTAATCCATTATTTAGTATTATTATATAACGTAATGATTTATAAGGTATTAATACATAACGTCATATATTTTAAAGTAATACGATATACGGTAAGATTACGGTAAGATATACATGGTAACAATACATAACGTAATATTTATGCAATGCCATACATTACAACTAATTAGTAATTAACGCATTATTGCATAGCATGCTACATTACAAGATAATATTATATGAAGTCATACTTCATAAAGTAATGCTCATTAACGTAATAGTATATAAACAAATTAACTATAACCTAGTACCATGTATCGCAAGACTGTATACAATAATAATATAGAACTTGACACTACAGAGAATAGGGTAATGCAATATAACGTATTACATTGTAACGTAGTACATTATAACGTATTACCATATAGCGTAAAACTGCATATAGTGATACATTATAAAGTAATAATGTGTTACGTGTTAAAATAGAACGTAATACTATATAACGTAATGCATTAAAACGTAATGCTATATATTGCATTACATTGTAGTGTACTACATTCAATATTATTACCACGTAGCGAAATACGGCACAGATAAATACATTATAGCGTAATACTATATAACGTTATACATTATGATGTAACACTATATAACGTAATACATTGTTAGGTAGTTCATCATAACGTATTACAGTGCAGCGTATTGCGACATAATGTAATACGTTATGACATATAACTATATAAGGTAATACATAGTAAAGTAATACATTATAATGATAAAAGTGGCCGTTTTGCGAGTTGGAAGCCTCGTTTTCACGAAGAATAGATACTGAACTACGTACGGCGTTTAAAATGGAGAGGAAAGCAACGATTAAGCGTCAAAATATCTCAAGCAGGAGCGAAATAACAGATAGTTCTCGTTAAAGTCGGTAAAAGATTGCGTTTTGTGGGTTTCTGGCATTGTTTGGACTACGTATTATGTATGAACTACAAACGGCGTATAAAATGGAGAGAGAAACAGCGTATAAGCATTAAAATATCTCCAACTGGAACGATATAACAGATAGTTATCGTGAAATTAGTAGAAGTTTGCGATTTGCGCGTTTCTGGCATCGTATCGACTACGAATAATGCATCAACTACATACGGCGTTTAGGATTGAGTAAAACACAGCGTTTAATCTTCGAGATATCTCAAACAGGAACGATATATCAAATAGTTATCGTGAAAATTGTTAAAAGATAGCGATTTGCGCCTTTCTTACATTGTTTCGATTACGTATTATGTATGAACAACATACGGTGTGTAAAATTGAGAGAGAAACAGCGTTTAGGTTTTAAAATATACCAAATAGCAATGATATAGCAGATAGTTCTCGTTAAAATCGATAAAAGTTTGCGAGTAGCTCGTTTCTGGCATTGTTTCGACTACGTATTATAAATGAACTACATGCGGAGAGTAAAATGCAGAGAGCAACAGCGTTTAGGTTTTAAAATATCCCAAACAGGAACGATATAGCAGATACTTCTCGTTAAAATCGTTAAAAGATTTCGTTTTGCGCTTTTCTTGCTTTGTTTCGACTACGTATTATGTATGAACTACACACGGCGTATAAAATGGAGAGAGAAACAGCGTTTAAACGTCGAAATATCTCAAACAGGAACGAAATAACTGATATTTCTCGTTAAAATAGTTAAAAGATTGCGATTTGCGCGTTTCTGGCATTGTTTCGACTACGAATAATGCATGAACTATGTACGGCGTGTAGAATTGAGGGAAAAACAGCGTTTAAACTTTAAAATATCTCAAACTGGAACGAAATAACAGATATTTCTCGTTAAAATCGATAAAAGTTTGCGATTTGCACGTTTCTGGCATTGTTTCGACTACGAATAAAGCATGAACTATGTACGGCGTGTAGAATTGAGTGAACAAGAGCGTTCAAACTTTAAAATATCTCAAACAGGAACGAAATAACAGATATTTCTCGTTAAAATCGATAAAAGTTTGCGATTTGCACGTTTCTTGCATTGTTCTGAATACGAATAATGCACGAACTATGTACGGCGTGTAGAACTGAGGGAAAAACAGCGTTTAAACTTTAAAATATCTCAAACAGGAACGCAATAACAAATAGTTCTCGTTAAAATCAATGAAAGTTTGCTATTTGCGCGTTTCCGGCATTGTTTCGACTACGAATAATGCATGAACTATGTACGGCGAGTAGAATTGAGGGAAAAACAGCGTTCAAACTTTAAAATATCTCAAACAGGAACGCAATAACAAATTGTTCTCGATAAAATCGATGAAAGTTTGCGATTTGCGCGTTTCTTGCATTGTTTTGAATGCGAGTAATGCATGAACTATGTACGGCGAGTAGAATTGAGGGAAAAACAGCGTTCAAACTTTAAAATATCTCAAACTGGAACGATATAACAGATATTTCTCGTTAAAATCGATGAATGTTTGCTATTTGCGCGTTTCTGGCATTGTTTCGACTACAAATAATGCATGAACTTTGTACGGCGTTTAGAATTGAGGGAAAAACAGCGTTTAAACTTTAAATTATCTCAAACTGGAACGAAATAACAGATATTTCTCGTTAAAATCGATAAAAGTTTGCGATTTGCGCGATTCTTGCATTGTTTTGAATGCGAAAAATGCATGAACTATGTACGGCGTGTAGAATTGAGGGAAAAACAGCGTTTGAGCTTTAAAATATTTCAAACAGGATCGCAATAACAGATATTTCTCGTTAAAATCGATAAAAGTTAGCGATTTGCGCGTTTCTTGCATTGTTTTGAATGCGAGTAATGCATGAACAATGTACGGCGAGTAGAATTGAGGGAAAAAGAGCGTTCAAACTTTAAAGTATCTCAAACTGGAACGATATAACAGATATTTCTCGTTAAAATCGATGAAAGTTTGCTATTTGCGCGTTTCCGGCATTGTTTCGACTACGAATAATGCATGAACTATGAACGGCGTTTAGAATTGAGGGAAAAACAGCGTTTAAACTTTAAAATATCTCAAACTGGAACGAAATAACAGATATTTCTCGTTAAAATCGATAAAAGTTTGCGATTTGCACGTTTCTTGCATTGTTCTGAATACGAATAATGCATGAACTATGTACGGCGTGTAGAACTGAGGGAAAAACAGCGTTTAAACTTTAAAATATCTCAAACAGGAACGCATTTACAAATAGTTCTCGTTAAAATCAATGAAAGTTTGCGATTTGCGCGTTTCTTGCAATGTTTTGAATGCGAGTAATGCATGAACTATGTACGGCGAGTAGAATTGAGGGAAAAACAGCGTTCAAACTTTAAAATATCTCAAACTGGAACGATATAACAGATATTTCTCGTTAAAATCGATGAAAGTTTGCTATTTGCGCGTTTCTGGCATTGTTTCGACTAAGAATTATGCATGAACTATGTACGGCGTGTAGAATTGATGGAAAAACAGCGTTTAAACTTTAAAATATCTCAAACTGGAACGAAATAGCAGATATTTCTCGTTAAAATCGATAAAATTTTGCGATTTTCGCGATTCTTGCATTGTTTTGAATGCGAGTAATGCATGAACTATGTACGGCGTGTAGAATTGAGGGAAAAACAGCGTTTGAGTTTTAAAATATTTCAAACAGGATCGCAATAACAGATATTTCTCGTTAAAATCGATAAAAGTTCGCGATTTGCACGCTTCTGGCATTGTTTTGAATGCGAGTAATGCATGAACTATGTACGGCGAGTAGAATTGAGGGAAAAACAGCGTTCAAACTTTAAAATATCTCAAACTGGAACGAAATAGCAGATATTTCTCGTTAAAATCGATAAAATTTTGCGATTTGCGCGATTCTTGCATTGTTTTGAATGCGAGTAATGCATGAACTATGTACGGCGTGTAGAATTGAGGGAAAAACAGCGTTTGAGTTTTAAAATATTTCAAACAGGATCGCAATAACAGATATTTCTCGTTAAAATCGATAAAAGTTCGCGATTTGCACGTTTCTGGCATTGTTTCGACTACGAATAATGCATGAACTATGTACGGCGTGTAGAACTGAGGGAAAAACAGCGTTTAAACTTTAAAATATCTCAATCTGGAACGATATAACGGATATGTCTCGTTAAAATCGATGAAAGTTTGCTATTTGCGCATTTCTGGCATTGTTTCGACTAAGAATAATGCATGAACTATGTACGGCGTGTAGAATTGAGGTAAAAACAGCGTTTACACTTTAAAATAACTCAAACTGGAACGATATAACAGATATTTCTCGTTAAAATCGATGAAAGTTTGCTATTTGCGCGTTTCTTGCATTGTTTCGACTAAGAATTATGCATGAACTATGTACGGCGTGTAGAATTGATGGAAAAACAGCGTTTAAACTTTAAAATATCTCAAACTGGAACGATATAACAGATATTTCTCGTTAAAATCGATGAAAGTTTGCTATTTGCGCGTTTCCGGCATTATTTCGTGTACGAATAATGCATGAACTATGAACGGCGTTTAGAATTGAGGGAAAAACAGCGTTTAAACTTTAAAATATCTCAAACTGGAACGATATAACAGATATTTCTCGTTAAAATCGATGAAAGTTTGCTATTTGCGCGTTTCCGGCATTATTTCGTGTACGAATAATGCATGAACTATGAACGGCGTTTAGAATTGAGGGAAAAACAGCGTTTAAACTTTAAAATATCTCAACCTGGAACGAAATAACAGATATTTCTCGTTATAATGGATAAAAGTTTGCGATTTGCACGTTTCTTGCATTGTTTCGACTACGAATAATGCATGAGCTATGAACGGCGTTTAGAATTGAGGGAAAAACAGCGTTTAAACTTTAAAATATCTCAAACTGGAACGAAGTAACAGATATTTCTCGTTAAAATCGATAAAAGTTTGCGATTTGCACGTTTCTTGCATTGTTCTGAATACGAATATTGCATGAACTATGTACGGCGTGTAGAACTGAGGGAAAAACAGCGTTCAAACTTG
>JACXIL010005307.1:0-16405 GCA_014737365.1 Bombus soroeensis
TACAATAATATATATAGAATATAAACATCCTTACAACCTCCAGTTCTTTACAAAATGCAAAAAATTTCATTTTGATTGGCCTATCCTTGGCAGAATAATCGATGGATTTATATGAGAAGAATAAATATTGAATTGGTAATCTTCTCCTTTCCGAAGTTGATTAAAGGCATCGTCTAGCAACTGTAACATATCTACTAACTGTCTGTGAGCTGTTTACTAGCGAAGATCAAGAAAGACGGTTCTCCTACGGCTCTGTGTTCGGTATATTCGTTCATTGTCAAGGAAAAACAATAAACAAACGACAACATAATTTGGGGAGGAATCGACAATTGGAGTGG
This sequence comes from Bombus soroeensis, assembly GCA_014737365.1. NCBI lineage: Eukaryota > Metazoa > Arthropoda > Insecta > Hymenoptera > Apidae > Bombus > Bombus soroeensis. The sequence goes on from JACXIL010005307.1 coordinate 339, forward strand.
ATTGGTTATAATCTCACAATCAGCAGCATTTCTGTACCATGGGAATGGTAGAAGATGGTGGGGTAGCGTTTCCCTTCTGACAGACAATGCTGTAAACACATTTTATTATTAAGATTTCAAAAGCATGGAATTAACAAAATTTTTTAATATAACTTATAGCGACTTTTTGTGTAAAAATATTGCCACCTGCAATTTTTCCCGACTTTAGGTGTTTTGAAGGCTAATTGAATTGGTCAGTTGCTATCTTAGGATAACCAATAGACGTGTGCGTTTACCTTCTTCTTCCATCAATCCTTTCTCATCCAATGAATTTGCAAACATCCCAATCCACGTCATACCCCCATTATTGTCTCGGAACTTCTAACGAATCTTGGGAAAAACAAATTTTACGGAGATTTACTCGTCTGTCGTCTACCGCAGATAACCGAACCTAATGTTTGCCTTATATACATCATTACCTCTTGCCTTCCTTAGAATTCTTCATGTTATAATTTTTTTTATTTACTTTTATTTCATTGCGGAGTTTGTTTCATTTTTGCAAAGCCGTATTCCCGCCGTCTTTCTGCGTTATATTATGTAGCTTGCTTCAGATTTTTATGTTATAACCTTGCAGAGAATGGTTAGGGGAGCAAATATTTGCGACTCCCAATGTAACAACAGTCGACATCGAGGATATCATCTGTATCACTTTCCCAAAGAAGAAAATTCTCTTTATAAAGAATGAATGTGAACAGTTGGTAAGTACAAAGTGTTCGTACTGTGCATACGTGTGTTTCGTATCTGTTAGTGTTCTAAATTAACACATTAACGGCCGGTATTTTCTGGGTTAAATCTCGTTTTTGGCCACCATCCTTCTTAACCTTTTTGACATTTTTTAATAGCACTCTTATGAACAGAGAATAGAGATGACATATGAAAGATTCTAATGGAGGAATCCATTGGTTCAAAAGTTCTGTGTTTTTAAAGTTTGGCACTTTTAGCATGATAGACGCTTAAACGGTAAATTTTATTATTTAAATAAACACATATTGTGTACAGAATAACGGAATATCGCATTACGATCAATATTGTGAGATCTTTCCGATTAAAATCAGTTAGCAAATACGCTTCGAACTATATAATGACTGATTTCATTTTAAATATAATAATGTAAGTAACATGTTGATAAATCGCAAGTAAAGAATAAGAAAATTTAAATTTTGAGTTGAAGGACTCAGCTTATCAGGGGCTTTTCATATTTGTTGTTTCTCAGTCCCTCCTCCTCTTTCACTGGCGTTGTCCTTTTCTACGTTCCACACGTCTAGGACCTCAGTTTCAACATATAGAATAGTTTATGTATCTCCATTATCGCAACACTGGGGTCCCGATTTTCGCACAATTACCAAATGTTTCCTGTATTGTCAGGAAACGTAATAACAGTTGAGAAAGAGTTGTGCCTGCAGATGAAGTTTAGCTAGTTTTCCAATTAAAATATATTCACATAGGAACATTTTAGCATTTTGATGATATCCTATGATATACAATAAAACGATTGTATAGCTTTTCTGTATTAAACATCTACCACTGACTATAGAAATAGTCGCAGGTAGTATTATTCGATCCGAGGCTGAATAACGACGAGACAACAATACAACAATAAAACTTTCATATTATTGACACATTTTTATGAAACCTTCATCAACATGTCCATGATATTTTTGTTATTAAAATGGCAGGAAACACGATATAATTTGTTAAAATCGGCAAAGTATTGTAGGATTCTTCGTAAACGAAAGACGACACAATAAGGAGGGGATGATAGCTGAAAAAAGGGAGTCTCGCAAGTTTTCACTCAATGATTTTACGTCCCTGCACGCCACGAAACTTCCAAGCAAGCAGGCGAATCCAGTTCTTTTGCACATACAGCTCAATTTTTTTTTTTCAATAACTGGCATCTTTGATGTTTATTTAAAATGTAAATACATTGTAATTTTTTTATCTCAAATGAAAATAAATGTAAAATAAAGTACTAAACGAGACCTATATCTAGTTTCCTCTCAGTCAGGCAATTTTAATATAAAACGAGATACCTTGTCCCCCAACATCAATGTGCTTTACTCGTTTTATCTATGTTATTTTCGCTTATTATTTATATGTACTATTCTTTTAACAGGCAATCTCTTCCTAAAATATTATACCAGGGCCACTTTAAGAAGCATGGATGTCTATGTCAACTATTGGTTACCCGAAATCTTCAAACAAAACCATACAAAAAATACGAATAGAAGAAAAAGCATACTGTATCTGAACCACTAAACAAATTTATTATATATTATATATATTATATATTATATATTATATATTATATATTATATATTATATATTATATATTATATATTATATATTATATATTATATATATTGCTATATATATTATTGATATATATTATTTATATATATTATTAATATATATTATTAGTATATATTATTAATATATATTACATATTAAAATAAAAGATAAAATGAAGATGTACAAGAAAGACAGCACATTCACGAAAAACTGTTGATCAGAAAAGGAGGGCAAGAGGCAGGAGAACGACATCAATGCAATTACTGCTGCTACCAACAATAGCAATAGGCGGATGAGGAAGAGATAAAACGAGAAGAAGAAGAAAATGAACTATTTGTTAACATACCAATGCTAGACTATACAAGAGTACTGTTAAGATTCGCTGACAACGAGGATTCAATTGAACGGCTGGCAATTAAATCTCAGACAAGCTGCGACTTTCAAATTGAGGAAAGCCTAGGGAAAACCTTCCGAGAAATAGAATTGAAAAATGAACATGCTCAGCTGTTGAAGGAAAATAAAAATTTGAAAGCACAAATAATATATGTCAAATGAAGCCTCAAAGGAACCCAAATGTCCAGAAATCAATTGCGTGAAAAGTTGAAGAGGTTAGATTTCTTGAGGTCGAAATATTTACATACGGTCAAAATACATATTGAAGTACATAGAAGAAAAAGTTACAAAAAGATGGGATAAGAGACGAAAACTAAAAAATATACTGCAGCAAAACGATCACTATGAAGTCAGCCTATGAAACAATGGTTTTCCGAATTCCATAGTTTCAGAAAAATCGATTCCTTCAATGATTCATGAAGCATTCAAAGAATAGCTTTTCGTTACAGCCGAGGAAAATCCCCTGTCCAAAAGACATCACGAAAGCAAGGCGCAGGTTTCGAAAGACAAGAGAAAAGGGGAAGAGCTGTTGGGATTTCCTGGAAGACAGAAATCTGCACTTAAAGAATACATGTTTTTGACTAAAACGTTTTGGATGGTTTTCCTTTATAGGATGGTCTATTGGTATAGAGATATACATACATATTAGATATATCCAATATTTGTAAATGTATTATTTATTTTCTTTGTTGTTTGTTAATAATTTATTATATTGATATTTTGTACTATTTTTAACTGTGCTTTATATGTATCATCGTTAAAAAATATAGTGAACGATTAATTTCCCATTCTTGGACAACATACAATTTATTAATTAATTTCATTCTTGTACCACTTTGTTATTCTCATACTTGTCTATATCGGATAGATAAGTAGATATGAACTTTTCTGTAAAACCTTACGAATAAATAGGTTACCGTAGTGTGAAACCCAACAAGTTCTTGTTTATGTTAGTGTACAACCAAATAGGGTAGATCTCTAACTTTAGGCTTAAATACACAGGATCTTGTATATGTTAAATTACGACCAAGCAGGGCAGATCTTTAATTTTATACATCTTTTTGTACCTTAATTTCAGTTTAACTTAGCAGTTGGCCGCATGGAGCAGCACTAGTACGGGAACAAGCAGATCCATAAGCGGGAGCACTCCAATTTCCTCTCTGTTCGTAACTATATACGACATATGTAGCGGTATGATACCATTCGTGGGATGACAGGAACAGCTTGTTAGCGACATACTACCAGTTAGGTTGGCTGACTCTCTACCTAGACCAGGTCACTCACCGCTGGAGAGACATCAACCAGATGTTTAGGGTCCCTGATTGCGTACCCTCAATAGCTTCAAGGACCTATCATAAATCTTGTCATTTTCATAGTTAAGGTCCTTCAGATCAAACAAACGTCTTTGTTCTTTACATTTTTTCTCCACTACCAGAAGAAACTGGAAAGTTGGTTTTTTATTTTAGGAGTGACGCTTCCCACCAATAACTTTCCTTCGAGAGCGGTCAGCATCCTTCCTCACCCACCTACCTGGCAATAACCTATTAACAGTGAAATCTATTCCCTCCCTTTCCTAGCAAAAGGATCATTAACAACTCAGCTTATCTCGTGCGCGAGGACATCCATCACTAGCTTTCCTCCGCCACGGCATCGTCACTGAACCTCACTCATTCTAAGTCTTTAGAATAGTCAACATGTCGCGACACTTACTCTGAAAAGTCAGTCTAAAACCATTCTTCGAACAGTCGTCATCCACTCTTACATCGCACTCTCGACCTTGTCAACACTTATACTTCCTCAGATGATATATTTCTAGTAACTAAGTTGTTTGAATAAACTATATTTATACGTGTTAATCCAGCCTACTATCATTTAAACCACCTCTATTATCGTAAAAGAAATAGGGGATCGATCAGTTCGTAACGTCGGTTATTTAATCGTAACGAGAATTTACGACTCTGGTTGACGTGATATCTCTTGAACGGGTCTCTCCGCGAACGGTCGAAACAGTACCGTTTTTACATTATTACAGACGATATTATCTCCTGATACCATATTCTTCCGCAGGGAGTACTCGCTTTTTGCGAGTGTATGGGGGCTGGTAAACCCACAATCCCGCAACCAGGGGAACCGTCGGAACAAGCGTTCCACTTACGTGAGTCCCTATGTACACCGCAGGGATGGTCGCCGGGAGTGTAAGGCGCTTAAGTGCGGTTACATTCTCTCTGTGTCTTCATGGGTAGTAGCGCACCCAGGATCCTGATGAGAAAGGCTGGACCGTCGGGATAAGTACCCAGGAGCGACCACCCCCCGAGTCCAATCTGGGTCTGCCGTGTTCGGTTAGCAGGTCGCCGACCGGCAGTGACGTGGCCGTACATCCGCATATTAGTCCTACCAACGACTAAAGATGTTACTACGGGCGTATGGTACTACGAGCGTAGCCCAGAGGGAGTAACGACCCCTCAGCTTGACCAATTTTGGGTATGGACTCGTAGTGGCAGTGGTTGATGGCCAAGATGCTGGCAAATGGGCCGCGATATCCGCGAATGGCCCGCGGCGGGTGAGCAGCGTCCCAACCGCTTCGGAACCGTCCCGGGAGACGATAGGGATTAGAAAACGCCCCATTCGACCTGGGACGAGCGAAGGCGCCTGCACGCTTAGCTAATGGAGGTAGCAAGGTACTGGGTACTTGCGCGCTAGTTGAGCGATGGATTCCTAAGTTAATAACTTTTATATGTTGTCCTTATTTTCTATTCAAATAATACCGGACGTTAATATACTAATTTGCTAATGTCGAACATTGACAAATACAGAACACACGTATGCAGAACACGAACACCTTGTACTTACCAAATTTTGAAATTTTTTACGAATGACATCGTCTCCTTTCGCAAAAATGGTACAGATGATGTCATTCATATGAACCGTTGCTGCATAGGGGCAAATATCTACTGATCTAACCTTTTTCTGCAAATCAACTACATAAAAGCTTGAAACAAGCTACAAAATACAACGCACACATCAGTGACGACGTATTTACAAAAGTAAAAAGCAAATTAATAAACACATAATTTAAAGTAGTTAACTAAAAAAAAAACGAATGAAATTAAGTACAGATGTTATAGCTGGGAAATTCTTAACTACGAGATATATCTCAGGCCATGATGTATTTATTTGCGCTACATATGTATTTGGTTGTCTGCGGTAGACAGCAGACTGAATCTGCATAAAATTTGTTTCTAAAAGGTTCGTAAAACATTCGTTATTTACTGAGTACTTATTCCCGCGATGAAACCAACCATTTTTTCAAACGGCATCGAGGAATCGTCTGAACAAAATACAAAAAGTTTCATTCTGATTGATTCATGTATCTATGTTCGATGTAAAGGATTCATACGTCGTAGAATAATATGTAAATGAAGTGTTTTGCAATAACAATAGCTACCACTAAACAAATACAAAAATCTTGACAACCTCCAGTTCTTTACAAAATGCAAAATATTTCATTTTGATCAACCTATCCTTGGCAGAATAATCGATGGATTTATATGAGAAGAATAAATATTGTATTGGTAACTTTCTCCTTTCCGAAGTTGATTAAAGGCATCGTCTAGCAACTGTAACATATCTACTAACTGTCTATGAGCTGTTTACTAGCGAAGATCAAGAAAGACGGTTCTCCTACGGCTCTGTGTTCGGTATATTCGTTCGTTGTCAAGGAAAAGCAATAAACAAACCACAATATAATTGAGGGAGGAATCAACAGTCGGAGTGGATTGGATATAATCTCACAATCAGCAGCATTTCTGTACCATGGGAATGGTAGAGGATGGTGGGGTAGCGTTTGTCTTCTGGCAGACAATGCCACAAAACACATTTTAGTATTAAGATTTCAAAAGCATGGAATTAACAAAATTTTTTAGTATAGCTTATAGTGACTTTTTGTGTAAAAGTATTGCCACTTGCTATTTTGCCCGATTTGAGGTGTTTTGAAGGCTAATTGAATTGGTCAATTGCTTTCTTAGGGTAACCAATAAACGTGAGCGTATACCTTCTTCTTCCATCAATCGTTTCTCATCCAATGAATTTGCAAACATTCCAATCCGTGTGGTACCCCCATTCTTATCTCGGAACTTCTAACGAATCTTGGGAAAAACAAATTTTAAGGAGATTTACTTGTCTGTCGTCTACCGCAGATAACCGAAAATAATGTTTATCGTATATAGATTCTTAATCTTTCTCTTATTTAGATTTCTTTGTATTATAATTAATTTACTTTTTTGTTATGTTTATCTCTTTTTGTACTTCATTTTATTTTTGCGACGTAGTATTCCCGAATACCTGCGTTATTTTGTGTAGTATGCTTCAGGTTTTTATGAGTTAAACTTGCAGAGAATGGTTAGGTGAGTAAATATTTGCGTCTACATCGAATGTAACAACAGTCGAAATCAAGAATATCATCTGTATCACTTTCCCTAAGAAGAAAATCTCCTTCATAAAGAATGAATTTGAACAGTTGGTAAGTACAAAGTGTTCGTATCGTGCATACGTGTGTTTTGTATCTGTTAATGTTCTAAATTAACACATTAGCGGCCGGTATTTTCTGGGTTAAATCTCGTTTTTGGCCACCATCCTTCTTAACCTTTTTGACATTTTCTGATAGCACTCATATGAACAGAGAATAGAGATGACATATGAAAGTTTCTAGTGAAGGAATCCATTGGTTCAAAAGTTCAGTGTTTTTAAACTTTGGCACTTTTACCATGATAGACACTTAAACGGTCAATTTTATTATTTAAATAAACACATATTGTGTTCAGAATAACGGAATATCGCATTACGATCAATATTGTGGTATCTTTCCGATTAAAATGAGTTAGCAAATAAGCTCCGAACTATATATTGTGTTTCATTTCATTTCAATTATAAAAATGTAAGTAACGTGTTGGTAAATGTTTCATCACAAAATCAAGAACAAGAAAATTTAAATTTTGAATTGAAGGACTCAGCTTATCAGGGGCCTTTCATATTTGTTGATTCTCAGTCCTTCCTTCTCATTCTCTCGCATTGTCCCTTTTTACATTCGACACGTCCAGGATCTCAGTTTCGAAACATAGAATAGTTTATGTATCTCCATTGTCGCAAAACATGGATCCTGATTTTTGTGCAATTGCCAAATGTTTCCTGTTTTATCAAGAAACGCAATAACAGTTGAGAGAGGGTTGTGCCTGCAGGTGAAGTTTAGCCAGTTCTTCAATTAAAATATATTTACAGTAGGAACATTTTACCATTCTGATGGTATCCTAGGATTTACAACAAACAATTACATACCTTTACTTCATTAAACATCTACTACTGACTACAGAGATAGTGGCAAGTACTATTACTCGTCCTGAGAATGAACAAGGCAACAATGCAACAGTGCAACAGTAAAACTTTCATATTCTTGACCCATTTTTATGAAACCTTCAACAACATGTCCTTGATATTTTTGTAATTAAAATGGCACGAAACACGATATGATTTGTTAAAATCGGCAAAGTATGGTAGGTTTCTTCGTAAACGAAAGACGTCACAATAAGGAGGTTACGATCGCTGAAGAAGCGAGTCTCGCAAGTTCTCACCCAATGACTTTACGTCCCTGCGCGCCACGAAACTTCCAAGCAAGCAGGCGAATCCAGTTCTTTTGCACATACAGCTCAATTTTTTTTTCAATAACTGACATCTTTGATGTTTATCTAAAATGTAAATATATTGTAATTTTTTTGTCTCAAATGAAAGTAAATGTCAAATAGAGTTTTATATGAGATCTGTATCCGGTTTCCTGTCAGTTAAGCAATTTTAAGGGGGTATTCTAGTCTAGAGGCATGAATTTTAGGTATTTTTTTAGGTGCAATAAAAAAACAAAGAATATTTTTACTATCCGTTTTTTTACTAGATATTTGTTAATCTTTAAAGAATACATGAAAAAAAAGAAGTGAAAAAATTAAAAATTCAAAAGGTTACAGGCTGATGAAGTGGGTGGTGTCAAAAAAATGGCGCGCGAAGTTTGTCACGATTGCAACCCAACTAGTAATGTGAAACAAAAATAGAAAAGAATTGTTAATCTAGAGGAATAATGCTATCTTACTAACTAACAAAAAGTTGAAAAACAATTTTTTCCTCAAAATTGCGACTATCTGGAGAAAACAGAAGCTTTTTTGCCACTTTTTTTACCTTTCCAAATTTTTTAAAAACAGTAAAAATTGAAAATTTTTTATGATTCTAGTTAGTACGATAAAAAGGTGTATGAAGAAGACTCACACCAAATTTCAAGCAAATCGGTTCAATAGAACTTAAGAAACCATGACAAGAATTTTGAAAAAAGTAGTTTCGAGAAAAACGCGTTTAAAGTTTCGGGTTAAGTTACAGGCAGTATAAGCCATACAATGCTACTTTATACTTACATTTTTTCAATCTGCGATTCCTGCTCCATTCATTGGGCCTTCCTCTACTTCAAAAAAAGCATTTTCTGCACTTTTTTTCCAAACGAGCAGTTCTGGCCTCCTTTGAAGCCTGAGCGCGCAATCCGCGTATTGTCACGTTTAACGGCGAATCCATAAGCTTCTGGACCAATCGTGATACTCATAACGTTCAGTATTTTTAAAATGGGTATAAAACATTCATTAAAAATACTAACAGCGAGGAAAGTAGCAATTTCAATGGTCCGCGTTCCTGCATGAATGTGTTTCGGAGCAAAAGTCCATATCAAAGAATTTAACGATTCGTTATTATTCTCAGTTTTAGAACCCAAACATCTTTCTAATAAGGTATTTACAGACAAACTTTCATAGATTGGCTTTATAACTTCCAATACATCGTCACTTAGAGGAGGATTTTCATGAACAAATTCATCAATAATGTCCTCAGCCACAGCTTTTTGCTTTTTGTTCGATTCGTTCCGGCCGAGCTGGTTTGGATGACGCGTCACTAAAACAGCTATATATCTAAAAATAATTTAAATTTTGAAAAATCCTTTTAAGGACATATCCTCAAAGGTTTAAGCTTTGAAAATATGAAAAAAATGGATTTTTTCAAATTTCTAGACTAGAATACCCCCTTAATATAAAACGAGATACCTTGTGCCCCAACATCAATGTGCTTTACTCGTTTTATCCATGTTGCTTTCGCATATTATTTATATGTAGTATTTTTTTAACAGGCAATCTCTTCCTAAAATATTATGCCAGCGCCACTTCAAGAAGCATAGATATCTGTGCCAATCATTGCTTACGAAAAATCTCCAAAAAAAATCATACAAAAAATACGAATAGAAGAAAAAGCATATTATATCCGAACCACCAACAAATTTATTACAAAGTAAAAGCGAAAAAGAAGATGTAACAGAAAGACAGCTCGTAATCGAGAAACAGCTGATCAGGAAAGAAGATCAAGAGCAAGAAGAACGAAATCAACGAAGAATGAAGGATAGATAAAATAAGAAGAAGAAGAAAATGAATTATTCCTTAATATACCAATGTTAGACTATACAAGAGTACCGCTAAGATTGGCTGAAAATGAGGAATCGATATATATATAAATAATAGCGAAAATAATATATATATATAAATAATATAATATAATATAATATAATATATATATAAATAATAAAATAATATATATATATAATAGCGAAACCGCTAGCAATTGAATCGCAGACAAACATTGACGTTTATATTGAGGAAAGTCTAGGGAAAACCTTCTGAGAAATAGAATTGCAAAATGTACATGCTCAGCTGTTGAAAGAAAATAAAAATTTGAAAGCACAAATAAAATATGTCAAATAGAACCTCGAAAGAACCCAATTGTCCAGAGATCAATTGCGTAAAAGTTGAAGAGATTAGATGTCTTGAGGTAGAAACATTTACATAAGGTCAAAATACATGCTCAAGTATGGAGAAGAAAAAGTTACAAAAGGCTGGGCTAAGAGACAGAAACTAAAAAGCATACTGCAGCAAAACGATCACTATGAAGTCAGTCTACGAAACAGTCGTTTTCCGAATTCCCTAGTAGTCTCTGAAGAATCGATTCCTTCAATGACTCTAAGAGATTAACTTTTCGTTAGAGCAGAGGAAGGACCGCGGCGAAGAAGACATGAAGAAAGAGAAACGCAGGTCTCAAAAGACAAGAGAAAAGGCAAAGAGCTATTGGGATTTCTGGAAGGCAGAAATCTACACTTATATAATACACGTCTTTCGCTGAATCATTTTGGATGGTTTTCCTTTATAGATCTATTGGTATAGAGATATACATAGATGTTAGATATGCCCAATGTTTGTAAAAGTATTATTTATTTTCTTTGTTTCTCGTTTATAAATTATCATATTGACATTTTATACTATTTTTAACTCTACTTTATATGTATCATGGTTCAAAAATATCGTAAACGATTAATTTCTCTTTCTTAGACAACATACAATTTATCAATTAGTTTCATTCTTGCGCCATTTGGTTATCCTCGTACTTGTCTATATCGGATAGAAAGTAGACATGAACTTTTCTGTAAAACCGTATGATTAAATAGGTTTCCGTAGTGTGAAAGCCAACAGGTTCTTGTTTATGTTAGTGTACAACCAAATAGGGTAGATCCCTAACTTTAAGCTTAAATACATAGGATCTTGTATATGCTAAATTACGACCAAGCAGGACAGGTCTTTAATTTTATAGATACTTTTGTATGTTAATTTCAGTTTAACTTCGCACTTGGCCGCATGGTGCAGCACTAGTACGGGAACAAGCAGATCCATAAGCGAAAGCACTCCAATTTCCTCTCTGTTTGTAACCATGTACGACATATGTAGCGGTACGATACTATTCGCGCGATGATACAAACAGCTTATTCGCGACACAATACCGTTTTTACATTGTTACGGACGATGTTATCCCCTGACACAGTATTCGTACTACATTATCGTTAATTTGTCCCCTTAGTCTGTTTCTCTGTAATTACAATTTTTGTTTTAATAAGCAAACGCACAGGATATCTCGTCCGTGACGTAGTATTACTGTGAACGATATTGTATCATAATCGCGAAATGACTCAGCCGTAATATCGTATCAACAATATCGTATTGTAAAATATCTTGTCCATGGTTATAAATTAAATTAGCACTAACCTTACTAAGCCCTGTCAAATGACCGTGCCCAAAATTTAATTAAAAATTGTACATTCATTGCTATGTATTTCGTTCACCTAACTTTTGCATACATTGTTCTATTAATACAAATGGAGAAATTAATTAATCCGATAATATAAGAATTTACATAAAGTCAGATGAACAAAAGAAATAACAATGAATGTAAAACTTTAGATTAAACCTTGAAGCTAGTCGTTTGAGCGGTTCCGGTAAGGTTTTTATTATAATATGTAACTTAACATGCTCACTACAAACTTAAAATCTTTTTAAAAAGATTAAAATCGGACATAATTAACTTATGAATCAACATTGTTCAAAATTGTCGTAATTTAGTTCGGTTTCAAATCCGTATTTAAATCCGCACAAATTATACCAGATACGAAAGAGAGGTCTTTGTACTTTTTATAAGAACACTTTTATATTATAAAGAATGTAACAGTTACGGCAATATTAAAAATCTAAGAATTAATAAAATTCAATAATGCAAACCAAAATGAATGCATAATTATAATGACAATTATTAAGAGCATTTAATCATTTAACACTAAACCTACCGACATTTCCAGTATACCTATTCCTATCGTGTGCGGTCAAAATGACCGGTGATTAAAGAAGTAACAGTTTTTATGATTTAACTTGGATAATGGTTAATTTATAGCGAAATGTATATAAAATGATGAACTTTCATAAAATTTCGTCCAAATTTACTTCTGTTTAATTTTAATTATAGTCTTAAATAAAATTACATTTTTGTTTATACAGAGATATATCTTATTCAACTTCGCTGCATTTTTTACAAATTATCTTATTATCAAATATACATTTGCCGCATAAATATTTCCCGCGTCTTAAACAAATTTTCGTAATTTTGTAACCTTTACAATTTTTCATTGACAGATTGTTTGTAGTAATGAATCTGAACTTGTTGATAGTTTTATTGCATGGTTTTTCCCCGCGATTCTTTATATAAAAGTAATGTATGCACCAGCTTTATAACAATTTTGTGAATTCTTTGTAAATTGACCTATACTGTAGATACCATTGTAAATTTATTGGTTCGTAAACGTTGGCTTCTTCCGCTCTTCTTATCAAGTCGTATAAACCTCATAATTTCAGCCAAATCATTCCTGCTCATTGTTTTTGAAAAAAATGCAGGTCTCCAAATTTTATTCCACAAATATGAGACATTTTAACTTTTTGCCTGATATGCACCGCGGGCATATAGCAGAGCAATAAATGCATCTAGTTTTGTTGCATCATTTTTTTTTATACGTGGGGAAATCTTCATGGATAACCCCCCACCCCCCTCCGTTCTTGAAAGCGCCGGGGTAGTGTCCGACTATACCGATTAAAACCCCATGATGGACCGCCCAACGCTCAGCTGGGATGCCCCGGGGCAGTTTTGTTGCATCTAGCTCCCTCTTAGTCCCCAATAGTCTAAATGTTTCTTCTTCCCTACATTTTATTATACGATCTCTTATACAGTGACCAATAATAAGATAAAATGCCATCTTTACTTGTCCTTTCATTATATGCCATTTAGCATATCCCTAAAAATATTATGAACTGATGTCCTATCAGATTTGGGACTTGCATCTATTTCTTTCCAAACTGTTCCATCGGTTTCACTCTGCTGTTGTTACGTTGGCTGACTCTCTACCTAGACCAGGTCACTCACCGCTGGAGAGACAGCAACCAGATGTTTAGGGTCCCTCATTGCGTACCCTCAATAGCTTCAAGGACCTATCATAAATCTTGTCATTTTCATAGTGAAAGTCCTTCAGATCAAACAAACGTCTTTGTTCTTTACATTTATTCTCCACTACGGGAAGAAACTGGAAAGTTGGTTTTTTATTTTATGAGTGACGCTTCCCACCAATAACTTTCCTTGGAGAGCGGTCAGCATCCTTCCTCACCCACCTACCTGGCAATAACCTATTAACAGTGAAATCTATTCCCTCCCTTTCCTAGCAAAAGGATCATTAACAACTCAGCTCATCTCGTGCGCGAGGACATCCATCACTAGCTTTCCTCCGCCACGGCATCGTCACTGAACCTCACTCATTCTAAGTCTTTAGAATAGTCAACATGTCGCGACACTTACTCTAAAAAGTCAGTCTAAAACCATTCTTCGAACAGTGGTCATCCACTCTTACATCGCACTCCCGACCTTGTCAACACTTATACTTCCTCAGATGATATATTTCTAGTAACTAAGTTGTTTGAATAAACTATATTTATACGTGTTAATCCAGCCTACTATCATTTCAACCACCTCTATTATCGTAAAAGAAATAGGGGATCGATCAGTTCGTGGCGTCGGTTATTTAATCGTAACGAGAATTTACGACTCTCGTTGGCGTGATATCTCTTGAACGCGTCTCTCCGCGAACGATCGAAACAGCTGTCAACGATAATTTCTTTCCTTTTTGCAGTTACGTAAACGCTTATTTATAATATTCAACTCTGATTCGGTTGTAAATAGCTCTTCATGTGTTTCCATGCCGTTTTAAATTGCTGAAGTTTCTTTTTCATCCTACACTGAAGAGTCTTCTTGTATGTAGGTTATTTTTTTTTTATAATTTTGTTTTGAAACATCTTGACATTTCTAGGGTAAATATTTATCACAGAATAATACCATGTACGGAATACAAAATTATTGTCAAATTTGATATGCTTTACTTTTCCTTTTATAACAACTTTACACAAAACGCTCTGAGATGCTTTCTGTCTGAGTTTTAGAGATAATAAGTTTAGATGTCGACTAATTGACTAACAAACCAAAATGTATTCTAGTCAAAAAGCAATAGGAAGGAAAAATATGATCTGTGACGGCGATATTTATACGAAAATATTGATGATTATTGACCGTTTTCCACCAACGGCTGCTCGAGGGTGGAATTGGGAAAGATTTCCCGTGTTTTATAGCAATGAGCAATAACCTTAAGAAACTTCTGGACTTTTAAAATGTTTGTAACAATGGACTGTAAAAAATGCTAAATTTTGTGGCGGGTCCTTAGGATTATTATGGGCCTGAGTTGATGTCTTGACAGCTGATGGCTATCTTGATCGAGGAATGGATTGTTGTGTGACAAGATTACGGGTGTAACAGCTGTTATTATTTGTTATTACTGATTTCGTTTGTCATCTGACCTTGAGATAGCCTTTTCTTTGTACTGATTGCATTTGTTGTAAGAATGACTAACATATTTTGTCCAGCCATCAAAATGACCGCTCACGATAGGCAAGGCAGAGTACAAATAATTCTCAGAAAATAAAAGAGTAAACTAAAATTAAGTACCGAAAAATATATTGTATGCATGTTTTAGGAAAAGTCAGAAATAATGAAGCAATATGATAAATTTTAAATATGGCTAAATTTCTGTAGAAGTTCCCACAACAGTCAATTTGACCGCGCCGGTAGGTTTAGTGTTAATAATAACGTAACAATTCTATTTTTTCTATTATTCGTTATAAGACCATACAGAGGCAATGCTAATGACTAATATTGACATTACTAATATTGACATCGTAACTGACGAAGGTTAAACATGATGGGTAAACAAATAAAAATTTGTATACTGAAATCAGTTTATTCTCAAATTATGCTTGCACATTTGTGCTATTCCACAATGAGCTATTCCAAATTTTAAAAACTCGTCTCATTTCACCATTAGTTGCTGTTACACTGAATGTCGATCTACTTCGAATGCGTGGGACCAATTCTTTCCACTCTTCGCATCGATCTTCCGGCGAGTTCTTGCGTTTCCCATTTCGTGATGGGACGCTACCACGCGGATGTTCTTCTACTCTGTTAATTTTCCACTGGCTCATTCTCGGTTGAATAGGATTAATAAATACATGTGAATGAATTGGTGACTGCATGTCACAAAGAAGGAAAAAGACCAACTCCTACGTTCTGTTCATATCAGATAGGGACAGGCCCTGAGGTGACAGGGATGTTCGAGTGCCCAATTAATGATTCGCAGGCAATAAAATAACAAAGCACGCAGAGTTTAAGAAAAGGAAAAAGTATGCTAATTCCAAAAAATCCCGCGCCATTAGGTTGTCCTTCTCCATAAATAGTGTCCTCACCTATCTTTAAAAACTGGAAGGTTTTACAAACGTATTGTTGCGCCCCAACACGTGTGTTTTACATGCAGCAAAGAG
>JACXIL010005308.1:0-16480 GCA_014737365.1 Bombus soroeensis
AAATTGTTTCAAGATATATCATACACTTAAAAATTACAAAATACAACAATAGTGTGAATAAAACTGGTATTTAAATGAACTTGTTTCTTCCTTTATTTATTTAAATCGTCTTAGAACTTAAATTGTCTTAAAAATGTCCTAGAAAAGCTGGATTGCATCCTGGAAATTGTTTCAAGATATATGATACACTTAAAAATTAGAAAATTCAACAACAGTGTGAATAAAACTGGTATTTAAGTGAATTCATTTCTTCCTTTATTTACTTAAATTGTCTTAGAACTTGAATTGTCTAAGACAATAGAATTGTCTTAGAAATGTCCTAAAAAACCAAGATTGCATCCTGGAGATTGTTTCAAGATACATCATACACTTAAAAATTAGAAAATACAACAATAGTGTGAATAAAACTGGTATTTAAGTGAACTTGTTTCTTCCTTTATTTATTTAAATTGTTTTAGGGCTTGAATTGTCTTTGAAATGTCCTAGAAAAGCAGGATTGAATCCTGGAGATTGTTTCAAAATACATCATACACTTAAAAATTAGAAAATACAACAACAGTGTGAATAAAACTGGTATTCAAGTGAATTTCTTTCTTCCTTTATTTATTTAAATTGTCTTAGAACTTGAATTGTCTTAGAAATGTCCTAGAAAAGCAGGATTGCATCCTGGAAATTGTTTCAATATATATTATACACTTAAAAATTAGAAAATACAACAACAGTGTTAATAAAACTGGCATTTAAGTGAACTTGTTTCTTCCTTTATTTATTTAAATTGTCTCATTTTTTAGTTAAAGTAAATTTCAAATAAAACACTTAAAAGCTGGTAACGAAATTGAAATAAAATTCCCAGTGCAAAGAGTCAATTTTAGTCAAATCACCGATTTTATGAATTTTTGTAAATGGCAATGAACAACCTGTTACCTACGCGATTAGAACTGATCTAATAATTTTCTGAATCTAATATCTTAATAATAAAAAAAAAAACAGAAATTATGAAAAAGATAAAAGAAACAGAGATGATAAACTAGTCGATAGAATTTACAAATTAAGAAAATTATTATCGAGAAATTATAAATTGTTTAGTCGACTATAATAAATATACTTAAACGAATAATTTTTAATGTGAAGTTATTATCAAACGTATATTACGCGTATAAAGAAATAAAACTTGCTAAGACACGTATCGATTTAAGAGGAAGCCTCGAGGTATCCTTTTCCTTGGTTTTTTAAGCCGAAGAACCGAATCAACTTGAGCAGGCAACAAGAGAGGAGAAGTCCATTTCAAAATTACAACATTCCCGCCTTTTTTTTTTTAAAGCTGTAAATTCTGCTTTGCTGGTTCTCGTCTGAATTCCTCCGATTCGAGAAGTTGTTTAGTTATAGAAAAAAGAAAAAGAAAAGCCAGAGGAAAGAAAACGAGGAAGAAATACCTGGATTGAATATTGATCTTTGACAGAGAACAATCAATTTGCGACTGTTGTGAGTTTCTAATTCGAGAAACTGGGTCGCACGAAACAATAATAACAACTAAAGTATCTGTATCTCTGAGAACTTGTTGTATCTATCAGATAAAGAATAAACAAAATAAAAATAAATGAGTGGACGTTACCATGGAACAACAAAGCTTCCATTATTTTTTTTCTTTTTCATAGTGGAATTACCAGCGAGTGGGAGGCAATCGAAACGAGAGATATAGAAAGAAGCACGTGATAGGATAAAACGAGTCTTTATCCACACACCAGGCCATAAACTATTCAAATTCTGGGAAATGCATTGTAAATCTATTTAAATCCCTACAAATGCACCGTTGAAAATCTGCGGATAATCTAAATTCCCATAAAGAGTTATGAATTGATCATTCCTCCACTTCACCGGAATAGGAAGGAATAACATTCCGGGGAATGGATTCTACGAGACTGAAATTTCCTTCGTTATTTTCTGAATGCTGAAAAGCAGACGAACTTTTCCTAATACACAGTTTTCCATTCGATGACATCGTTCATATACGTACCACTATGCGCGTATTTATTTCCAAGAATTTCGATGATAAAACGCCGTCAGATTCAGCTTTCCTTATTCGTCTACGCACACCTAGCGCTCGTAAACAACTCCTGAACAGTCGGTCGTAATCTGCAAACATCGAATTGTTTAACGTTTACACAAAAAAAAAAAAAAAAGAGGAAAAGGAACAATCGTTTTTTCGAGCCTTTTAAAACACTTTTAGAGAAGGTTTTATTAAAATATGTATAATTTTATGTGTTAGTGATACAAGTACGTGAATATGAGTGTGTGGAAGTATGTGTGAGCGCGGCGTCTGGGAAACAAAGGAATGTAAACTGTTCAGTTAAGGGGGTGTCCGGAATTAGAATGTTCTAAAACAGCGTCTTTTTGTGATTTTTTTTAGAAGGGAAAGAAAGAAATGAAGTTATTGAATTTTCAGTTATGGTTTTATATATATTTAATGAATACAAACAAATTTTTTTAAATTAAAAAAAGAAATTATAACAGATTCCTGAGCTTATTTCATGGGCTGCATTTTTCAATCGGCGTGCAAGATCCACCTCGTGATTCTTGACTGAAACAAAAAGCTAAAAGAAGATTAAATTACTATATATTTTCCTTCTCGATGAACTAAAAAAAAGACAGAAAATAGTGAGAAATTAAAAATTTTGGCAGATTTAAAGAAAAAATGTGTTTTATAAAAAGAAAAAATAAACTTTAAGGTGTTAAAACAATTATTTCAATAAACATTTTGACGAAATTGTTTAGTTCATCGAGAAAAAAAATATATAATAATTGAATCCTTTTTTGGTTTTTTGTTTCAGTCACGAATTACGAGGTGGATCTTGCACGCCGATTAAAAACTACGGCCCATGAAATAGGCTTAGAAATGTGTTATAATTTTTTTTTTTACTTAAAAAAATTTTTTGTATTCATTAAATATATATATATAACCATGTCTGAAAATTCAATAACTTCATTACTTTCTTTCCCTTCTGAAAAAAATCACAAAAGGACGCTGTTTTAGAACATTCTAATTCAGGACACCTCCTTAACAGTCTGATATGGAAGAAGATGAAACGCGTGCAAGTGTGTATCGATGAATATCTTTGAAATCGTTTATTAAATAAATATATAACTATTTGAATATAAATTCTAATTGTAAATTTAGTGTTCCTATACCATTATTTCGGCAATTAAGATCCAAAATTCTCAACAGGTTTTTTAGTTTGTTTCACCTTTTAGCAAGTGTCTCATCAAGGCTCGTTTTAATGAAATTGTCATCATTGCCGATCTCTCGCCATTCAATGGGTTCGTCATAAAGTTATAATTTACGACAAACGTGGGTGGCAGGAAACGCGTCAAGTGACTCACCTGTTTGGTTTTGACGTCTTATGTAATTGTTATCGATTTATATAAGGCGCGGTCAAATGTATCGTGCAAACAAGCAGGAGGTGATTGCTCATGCAAAAATAAATCAAAAGTCTGGTGTACGATTTTTTCATCCGACAATTATTATTCAAGGAAAACTATATTGGGAATTGGTTGCGTATGTCTACGTTATACACCGTGAACAAAATCTTCAATCGTTTGCATTTATTGTATTTTTTACTATCACTTTATTTTATGTATTTTAGAGGACGTTTCTTATTTATGGCTTGTTCTGCGGTAAATAGATACAACACATATTTTTCTTTTTTTTTTTTTTTAGACGTTACAAAAAATATTCATGGGATTATTGGGAGGAAGTCAGGAGGGGAAGGGGAACAGTTTGTAGATTTTGTGGGAACTTGAATAGAAAATAGTAGAACTTACGAAATTATGATAAAACTAAGGGCGTTAAAATGTTATACAACGATAGTTTTATAAAAAGAACTGTTGCTATTCAGATGGGACAAGAACGTCTCTTAATTGATTATCGAATTTAATGTATCGCGAGAAACAATGGCAGCATTAAATCAGCTTCAAGTATCCTTTTATTAATTCTTAATAAATTAATAAACAAATAATATATAACTTACAAATTATATATAAACACGTACAGGTATTTCTTTATCTGTATTTTATTTATTTATCGCTGCTACCAAGTAGCCTACTTATTTAATATAAAATTTAAAATAGTCTACTCAGGCAATTAATAGTATTCAACTTTAATGACATAGCAAGAAACTACAATTAATTAGAATAATTTGGAAATTATATATAAACACATACAGGTATTTCTTTATTTAAATTTTATTTATTTATCGCTGCTACCAAGTAGTCTACTTATTTAATATAAAATTTAAAATAGTTTACTCAGGCAATTAATAGTATTCAACTTTAATGACATGGCAAGAAACTACAATTAATTAGAATAATTTGAAAATTATATATAAACACATACAGGTATTTCTTTATCTGTATTTTATTTATTTATCGCTGTTACCAAGTAGTCTACTCATTTAATATACAATTTAATATAGTCTACTCAGGCAATTGATAATATTCAACTTTAATGGCATAGCAAGAAACTACAATTATTTAGAATAATTTGGAAATTATATATAAACACATACAGGTATTTCTTTATCTAAATTTTATTTATTTATCGCTGTTACCAAGTAGTTTACTTATTTAATATACAATTTAATATAGTCTACTCAGGCAATTGATAGTATTCAACTTTAATGACATGGCAAGAAACTACAATTAATTAGAATAATTTGGAAATTATATATAAACACATACAGATATTTCTTTATCTAAATTTTATTTATTTATCGCTGTTACCAAGTAGTCTACTTATTTAATATACAATTTAATATAGTCTACTCAGGCAATTGATAATATTCAACCTTTATGTCATAGCAAGAAATTACAATTAATTAGAATAATTTGGAAATTATATATAAACACGTACAGGTATTTCTTTATCTGTATTTTATTTATTCATCGCTGTTACCAAGTAGCCTACTTATTTAATATAAAATTTAAAATAGTCTACTCAGGCAATTAATAGTATTCAACTTTAATGACATGGCAAGAAATTACAATTAATTAGAATAATTTGGAAATTATATATAAACACATACAGGTATTTCTTTATCTGTATTTTATTTATTTATCGCTGTTACCAAGTAGTCTACTTATTTAATATAAAATTTAATATAGTCTACTCAGGCAATTGATAATATTCAACTTTAATGGCATAGCAAGAAACTACAATTAATTAGAATAATTTGGAAATTATATATAAACACATACAGGTATTTCTTTATCTAAATTTTATTTATTTATCGCTGTTACCAAGTAGTCTACTTATTTAATATCTAATTTAAAATTATTTTCTTAGTCAACTTTTATGACATAGCAAGAAACTACAATTAATTAGAATAATTTGGAAATTATATATAAACGTGTACAAGTATCTTTCTATCTTTATTTCATTCATTTATAACAGTATGATATATACTGATAAAATAAGTAAAATAAATAAATAGTAATATAATAATAACAATAATATACAATATCATAACAGTATAAAATTACAGCCTACCCATAACAACTATAATTATCAGTCTTCAACTTTTGTATTATAATAAGAAACTGTAATTCATTGGAATTTCTTTCCTCGTAATCAAACAAAACTTTCAGCGCATAGGGTTAAATAGCCTGAAATGTGTGCAGTGTATTCGCCTGAAACTTTGTTCTATGGCTATCGCGTTCTATAAAAGTTAATTGCAGCCTGTCAACGATTCGCGATTACACGCGACGCAACTTCATTTCATCCAAGCAGCTTAAGTGTCGCGAAGTTTCGAAAGTAAAACACGGTGAATAATTCGTGGCTGCGTATCTCGCCACGCAGGCTAATTCTTTAACGGTCAATTTGTAGCTAATCACCGGATGAAATACAAACAGAGCAGCCTGACGACTCTACCAGCGTAAAATAGTGGCGAAAGAAGTGCAATTAACGCGTTGCATTTGCATATCTGTTCAAATTCAGTGCACAACGTAGCTGATTTGTCTTTATACGAGAATAGAATTGCCTTTTTATCGGCTTGCAACCGGTTGCCGTTGTAGTTATCGCGTTTTCCAACTCGCCGATCTGTTTCTGATAGATTAGACAATTCGATTACACGAAAGTATCGCAACACTTATCGTACAATATTTTCATATCGGTACTGTATGCGTTGTATGGAAGAATTTCGAAATTTCATTGACATTACGGCGAGACACAACTATCGTGATCGGTCGAATTTGCAACAGGCCTGAAAATGTGTATGGAAGTTATAAGACATTTGTTGCAAAACGTATAAAAGTTCCATTAAAAATATCCAGCTTTATCCGTATAATAAATTATAGACAATCGACTGCTCAAATATTGTGGTTTTTGTTATTACTATAAGAAATTAGTATTAAACAATATATAAAATTAGTACATATTATACATAAATAATTAGTATAATTAGTATTAAGCATAATGTATTATTATAAATATAATGGGTGTATATAAATATATATAGTTAAAATATGAATAAATATATTGTTAGAAATATCATTATAAATAACATTATAATAAATTAAATATGTCTGCAAAACATATACTTGTACCAAATATCTTACTCTATGTATCTCTGTGTATTACATGCTCAAATTGGTTTCAAACTTTATCAATAAAATCAATATAATCATAATGTATGTGTTGAGAATTGTACATCTTAATCGCCGAAATAAATGTATAGGAACATTTAGATTACATTTAGAATTGATATTAAAATAGTTGCAGATTTAATTAATTTGTGATGTACAAGATATTCGACGATACACATTTGCACGCGTCTCGGCATTCTCTTTGTCTCAGCATCTGCCTTACCAACGGAACAGTTGCATTCTCCTGTTTTACGAGACGCACATACTCCAACACACTCGTACTCATATATGTGTGTCACTATTACGCGGCTAATCTAGTGTAGCATACAAAATTTACACATATGCATAATAGCATGTAATAATAAAGGCTACAACTGTTCGAATTCTTTCGTAAATCATTATGTAGAGATAATGTAGGAGAACTAGAGGCGGAAAACACGATCAGTGGTAGTTTCTATCTCAGTCGTTTCACGCATCTCTGACGCTCGAAACTCATTCTTATTGGCTTGGCAACTAAGTGGTTATGGATTTTGTCAATGTCACTCAATACACAGCTCGAACATGTACAAATTTAAAAAAAATGATACAAAATATGGCAAAAAATGATAAAAAATACTGAAATGTCAGTTTTCTAAAAGTATTGGGTTGGCAATTAAGTGATTGCGGATTTTGTCAATGTCACCTAATGACAAAATCCGCAACCACTTAGTTGCCAATATTTAGTATCAATAAAGAAGTCATACGAAATTCTCCTTTTCGCAATATGAGGTGCACTGTCGACTTGCTTATCCGAGACCAATTTAACCGAAGCTTCGTATTATACGAGGTGCTTTAAGCTTTACCATAACAGCATCTTTTTTTCAAAAATTTATCCTAAAGAAAATGTAAGGAATCAGATATTATTTATTAAGGCAGTTAATCAAACTTTCAATCGATTCAACAGTTAATGAAACTGGAATACAGTGCAGTGTGCAGTGTATTACATTACCAAAATGTTTTTTACAATTTTAATGCACGAGTTATTCACAGCCATGGAATATTCGAATTTTCGATTATCCGCGGTAGGTTCGGTCCACGTCACATTGGATAATCGAGACTCCACTGTGTTTTATTCGGAACATCGAGCATCTTCCCAGGTATTATTATATTCATTACAGCAACAATTAATTGTGTCCAAGTTATGTTAAATTTCATACCATTTATTATCATTATTATTATTTATTTGAAAAGAACAAAACAATTGATAGCGTAGTATCGGGAAAATTATCTATATTTTTTTCCGAACTAATTACAATTTATTTACAATAAATTGACTGTACAGATATTAATTAAACCGAAAACGATGTTTATTTAACTTGAACTAAATACAAAAATCGTACTTTAACTCAGACAACTCGACAATTAATTCGTAACTCTCTCTCTCAACAACGCTAACAACTCCCTTTCTCAACAACACTAACAACTCCCTTTCTCAACAACACTAACAACTCTCTCTCTTTCTCAACAACGCTAACAACTCCCTTTCTCAACAACACTAACAACTCTCTCTCTTTCTCAACAACGCTAACAACTCCCTTTCTCAACAACACTAACAACTCTCTCTCTCTCTCTCTCTCTCTCAACAACACTAACAACTCTCACTCTCTCTCTCTCTCTCTCTCTCTCTCTGAAAACAACGTTAACAATTCCCTCTCTCAACAACGCTAACAACTCTCCCTCTCTCTCTCAACAACGCTAACAACTCTCTTTCTCAACAACCCTAACAACTCCCCCTCTCAACAACGCTAACAATTCTCGCAACTCAACTTCTCAACTCGACTCTTTGACTGCTCGACTAACACTGACTCTTCGACTAACCTTTTTTTCTCTTCGTAACCTTCCTTTGTTTATAATCTAAGTCACAAGTTTACGTGGCATTTTCACAGAGGAAAAACTCTTGCTGGGTGTCTCCGCAAGAACTAGGTGACCTTAGTCACATAGGCTTTTTTCTATGTAAACAAACAACTGAAGTACAGACGACACTGTTTTTGTAGTTTATTCGACATTTATCAGGCCTTTTTGCTCACTATACTACAATAGTAACATAAATGAACAAACAATTGCAACAAGCAAGAATAACACGTCACAAATGTTGTGGAGGTATCAGCAAATTACGTGCACTATATTTTTGTTTCTAACATTTAAATAAATGTTTCTAACATTTTTCTAAAATACCATAAATGATAATAAATACTAGCGTGTTTGCAAACGCGATTAATGCAACCACTGGAAGCGTAATTGGTTCAGTGTAAGGATGCGTGGAAAATTGGGAAACCCCCAAAAGCGCCAAATCGAACAACAGTAAATTTAACAAGCTGAAGAACCTCTGGCCGGTCAATGGCAATGGTTTGCAATTTTGTACGCTAATATGGCACCAGCTACGAATCTACATTGGCCTAACGTGAATAATCCTTCAGATGTTAGCAACGTGTCGCAATTACGTGGCAAGAGATGGGGACGAGCTATGCAGTTTCGCGGCAAAGGGGGCGTAGAAAACTACGTTAAATCCACTTAATGCATACGACACGCGTTACCTGGAAAGCACCGCGGATGGGAGAGCAGCGTTCCAGGCGCAGCAGAGCCGTGGCGTTGTCAAGAATTTTCAGAGTTGACGCGTTCCTAAAGATCGAATACTCAAAGATACTTTCACATTCAGCGGTACGCACTGTCGAGTGTCTGCAAAAATTTGACAAAAAAAAAAAAGAAAAGAATATTTGCGACGATGCTTTTTCCGGCCACTGTACGTCAGCCAAACGGAACACTTCACGGCGTCTCTTACCTTCCACGAATCGAATATCGGCTGCCTTAATTCACCGTATTCCGGCGTTTTCAAATATCGCGAGGCTCTTAATTCAGCGTCTCTGGAGCCGCGGCTCCTACGATATAATCCGGAGGCGAGGCTCGCGTCCCTTGCCATTGCCAGAGGCCGACTTTATTTCCAATCGTTGCCGAGGCGAAGGAAGGCTACGGTAATATCATCGGCACTCCGTTCGAGCACGTCATATCGCTTTCTCGGCGAGGTTTATTTGAATTCACGCACGCCCCGACGGTTTATTCGCACGAGCGACGCCCGCTTATCCCTATTTCTGCAGTTTTCATCTCGCGGAAATGCAATCTTCGGAGTCACGTCTCGCGTTATTCGATCTGCCCTGCACCGGGGAAAAACGAAGTCGAGGCACGAAATGCGCCGCCTTTGTGGAGCGGACCGTGTCGCGTCTGTATTTGGCTCTCTCTCTTTCTTTATCCTTCTGTCTGAGACGATCGGAGGATCGAAATCGCGAGAACCGGGCCATCTCTGATCTCTGCCGTGAATCCCAGCGATACATTGTTCCGAAATTTCGACTTACTTGGCCGTTGCACGGCATCGCAGAGCGCACGCGATAACGTTACGCTCGGAGAAGCTGCCGCAATACGATACGACTCGATAGCTTCTGATAAAGAGGCTTTTCAGTTCGATCGCCTTTGCAAAGTGAAATTTCCCATGGAGGAAGATCGACGATCGTGAGATTTTTCAATTCATGACACAAGCGCAAAGGATGTTGCACGGTATACAGCTGGTCATACAGGTCCTGGTATACAGGTCAGTTGGTGATTCTACATGAGAAAATAAGCGGACAATGAAAGGATAACGTTTCCTTGCTGCCTCCATCGTCATTATGTACGAGTTATTGCAGTTATTATTATATTATTATCATTAAGTTTGTATTTATTAATACCACATAATGACAAAATCCGCAATCACTTAGTTGCCAGTTTGTATAATACATATTGTACAAGTACATTGTACTGTACAATACATGTCATACAAATTATTGCAAATTGCTAATTATTGTATAATGCTAAACATTTTGTTCTTAGTTATTTTATTTTGTTACTTGTATAATATGTACTATACAAAGTGATAATATATAATATAATATATATTATATATGTCACTTTGTATAATACATATTGTACAAGTACATTGTACTGTACAATACATGTCACACAAATTATTGCAAATTGCTAATTATTGTATAATGCTAAACATTTTGTTCTTAGTTATTGTACTTTGTTACTTGTATAATATATACTATACAAAGTAATAATATATAATATAATATATATTATATATGTCACTTTGTATAATACATATTGTTCAAGTACATTGTACTGTACAATACATGTCACACAAATTATTGCAAATTGCTAATTATTGTATAATGCTAAACATTTTGTTCTTAGTTATTGTACTTTGTAACTTGTATAATATATACTATACAAAGTAATAATATATAATATAATATATATTATATATGTCACTTTGTATAATACATATTGTTCAAGTACATTGTACTGTACAATACATGTCATACAAATTATTGCAAATTGCTAATTATTGTATAATGCTAAACATTTTGTTCTTAGTTATTTCATTTTGTTACTTGTAAAATATATACTATACAAAGTAATAATATATAATATAATATATATTATATATGTCACTTTGTGTAATACATATTGTTCAAGTACATTGTACTGTACA
This sequence comes from Bombus soroeensis, assembly GCA_014737365.1. Taxonomy (NCBI): domain Eukaryota; kingdom Metazoa; phylum Arthropoda; class Insecta; order Hymenoptera; family Apidae; genus Bombus; species Bombus soroeensis. The sequence continues at coordinate 11,201 of JACXIL010005308.1, forward strand.
ATACATGACATACAAATTATTGCAAATTGCTAATTATTGTATAATGCTAAACATTTTGTTCTTAGTTATTTTATTTTGTTACTTGTATAATATGTACTATACAAAGTAATAATATATAATATAATATATATTATATATGTCACTTTGTATAATACATATTGTACAAGTACATTGTACTGTACAATACATGTCATACAAATTATTGCAAATTGCTAATTATTGTATAATGCTAAACATTTTGTTCTTAGTTATTTTATTTTGTTACTTGTATAATATATACTATGCAAAGTAATAATGTATAATATAATATAAAATATAATATGTATTATGTTTATATATCACTTTGTATAATATATATTGTACAAGTACATTGTACTGTACAATACATGTTATACAATTTATTGTAAATTGCTAATTATTCTATAATGCTAAACATTTTGTTCTTAGTTATTGTACTTTGTAACTTGTATAATATATACTATACAAAGCAATAATGTATAATATAACATATATAATATATATATCTCTTTGTATAATATATATTGTACAAGTACATTGTATTGTAAATTCATGTTATGAAATTTATTGTGTATTATGCAATATTATTCTATATATACTGTCAAACTGGAGGAAAATGTCCTTTTATATATACACACCGTTCACTTGTGCAGTACACAGTCATTAGATGGTATTGACAAAATCACTTAGTTGTCAACCCAATAGTAGTAGTATGTATTAGTTAGTATTATATTATTAGTATTATTATTATAAATATTATTAGTATATTATGTATGAATAAAATAGGCTGCTCTTCGGCTACGAAAACGTATACCTGAAGTGACTCCATAAATTTTCAAACTCGATTTTCTCGAAAACTTGGCCAACAATGAAACAATTTTACGCTATATATTTTTCCACAAGGAATCACGCCGTGGCCGCTTTTACGCGTAATTCAGCTGCATTCTGTATAATTGGACCTAATTAACGATGTATAATATCGTAAGTATAGTACAGATAATATAAATACGACAAACGCAAGCAGGTAGGATAATAAATGCAGTATGGAAATATTTTTCGTAGCCACTGTACCAAAGATGGGAATTTTTGTATTACTGTGTCAGCTCTAAGCATGTGTTGTTAATGATGTAATCAATAAAGTTATAATCGAGCAGTTATCGTCACTGTTCTATTCCGTGAAATCCAACAAATTACGTACCAACGTTTACCAGCGATGTTTAATATTCCAACATTATTCTGCTTTGTGTTTTATCGCGTAATCTGTAGTATAGTTTCTACTTGAATCGATATTTCTTACGACTGAATATACTTTTTTTTCTCGCAGACGCCAGCAAGGTATTGATGTTCCGTAACTAAGAAATTATTGAAATAAGCGGAACCAACGGTGCAAAACAACGGCCCACGCAAAACTCCAGATGAAATCATCGATATTTGCTTTGTAAACGCTAACGATCACGCAAACATCTTGCAATAAACTGAGAAATGAAACGTGTCCCGCAACGTGATAGCAATTCTACGATAAAAAAGAGTTACGAAACCAAAACGCACAGCTTCGTACAATAATATTATCTGCCGCGTGTATTTCTTGCGAGCAAAGATAACGTATAACGATTTGTTTATTTTTCCTATACATCGTATTTTGTAGAATTTACTGTACCGTGAAAATCAAGTACAGGCGAAAAAGTTGCAACGTTTTATCGTAGAAAATCGATGGAACAGAAAAAAGAAAACTCCCGCTCCGACAAGCGGTCTTTATAGTTCTTCGATCATGCTTCAGATGGCGGTACGCGATGATGTCCGACCAAAATCGTTCTCGTTCTACTTTGGTCTGATTATGCGCTCGCCCATGCCGTTTATCACTTAAAAGTCATTCTTTCCCTGTAATATTTTTCTGATCGACTGTGCAAGTATGCACTTGGCCGTAGAATCTCGCGATATTGGAAAATCATTTGTAGACATAGCGCGGGATATCGAGCTCGTAAACTGTATAAACGTGAAATAGCAACTCTTCGAACAGTTCAAATTGTTTAAGGATGGAGCAACGTAGATATCTTCAACTTCACATTCTTCATATTCTTCAACTTGCAGTGACTGCGCGATTAATTAATCGAACCAAAGTTTACGTGTTTTTGGTTACGTACTGGAAAAATATTAGAGGAAAGGGAGGTAGTATGGCCTTTTCCTAATTTTATGTTTTTTTCTTAAAATTCAATCAATAATTTAAAGGTGTTGGTAAACTAACGAGGTTGTCCGCGATGACAGTGAAAGTAAAAGAAGAGCGATTTAATTGAAGTTGTCGTGTTTTATGAAAATAAATCTAAAATATTTAATTTTCATATCCGATATTCATCTGGTAAAAATAATCATTGTTGGAATTTCTACAAAAGTGAGGGTAATATGGTTTCCTAATAAAAATTACGCAAAATCATGTTCTGCTAACATTTTCAGACCGAAAACATTGCATCATTATGAGAAATTCTTTTTCTTTTTTTCAAATTTTCTTCAATGTTCCTAATTGTTTCTATGTATATTTACATCTTTGTATCATTTGTTTATTACTATTTCGATAATATTAGCGACAATCACTAGGAAGGTTTTTATTGTTTTAATTAATATTATGAGAAACGAGTGTGCGTGCGTAATCTGTGACAGTAAAAATTATTCAACATGTTGAAAACCAATTTCTTTATATGTGCACCATAATACAGATGGGAGGAAGACATGGCAAATTTTTGTTTTGGCGAATGTACTCGTCATGTAGAAATGGCGATATTTGGTGTTGTGACGAGTATACTCGTCATGAAGAAATAACAATACTTTGCACTGTGACAAGTATACTCGTTATGAAGAAATGGCGATATTTGGCGTTGTGACGAGTATACTCGTCATGAAAAAATGACAATACTTCGTGCTGTGACGAGTATACTCGTCATGAAGAAATGGCAATACTTCGTGCTGTGACGAGTATATTCGTCATGAAGAAATGGCAATACTTGGCGTCGTGACGAGTATACTCGTCATCGTTTACGTTTTACGACAAATGTTAGGTACACACTTTTCGAAGAGGTCGCAACAGCAAACTGGTCAAGATGATTGAAAACCTGCTTCTTACATTTCTTGCATTTGTATGTTTCCCTTTTCGCGGTACAGTACCGTAGCACTGAATTTAAATCGAGTCCAAAATTCCAAAATTGAAAAATTTGCCGCCAGATTTTCATGATCCCCGATGACTCAACGATACCAGTTAAGAAGTTAAAATCGCAGAACTGCAGCCGCAAGGGACAAACAAAGACGAGATTCATCGATTTCATTTATCGGACCGCTTTATTTCTCGCGTCCACCGACTTCGTGTCTCTCGGTACACGAGCGTGAAATAAGTCGCCAGCAAGAAGCATAGGCGGGAAGAATCGGTTGGAAATTAGAAGGCGATCACTGTGACGAACGATTTCTACATGTGTTCTGCTCGAGTACGACACGCGACACGCCTGATGATTCGAGCGGATCGGGTATCAGAATTTCCATTAAACGGTTCAACGCGCCATCGCAAAGTCGTCGGGGGTGAGACGTAAAGCAACTGGTTCCGGCGCTTGCATGAACATTCGAGTGCACCGTTGCGTCGAATACAGAAACGCGCGCCTTCAGAGAAAAGGAGCGCGCGAGCGGTGAAATACGCGCAAAATAAATAACACGGGCGAACCGCCGTCCGTTTCCACGCGAGGCCGGCTACTCTCGTTCCCGAGCGGCGATAAGATCCTCGCCGGACGCGATAATTAAAATCGAGGGTACGAGGAGCTCGTCCGACTTTCGATCCTCGATGCGAACGAATGAACGCTTTCGCTCGGTATAATTCACGTTGCCGCGAGCGTGAAAGATAAGACCGGCGGAACAGGAAAATAGAAAAAGAGAGAGAGAGAAGAAGAAGAGAGGACGATGTACCGGAACAAGGAGGGCCAGGGACGAAGAGGATGGTTCCACGGTCACGGGGTGGCGTTGCGTCACGCGTTCGTATTTTTAGAGCATCCGCTGTCCTCTGTACGTTGCCTCAAAGCATCGGCTGCTTGGCGAACGAAACGCGACTCGAAATCCGGTGCACTTAAGCTGGCAGCTTTAAGGTTGGTTCTCACGCGAGCTGGAACGCGGCTGTTTCCCGTCTCAAGGCTTCAGAGAGACAGAGACACGGCCGTACGACCAAGGACAAGCTTTTTGCAGCTTTGCACTTCTCCAACGGAATTCCAGCAATTCTCTCCTGCTCCTCAGCTTTCGTCACGAATTCCTCGTCCGATGCGTAAGACAGCGAGAGCTTCTAAGTTATGAGCCTATCATTTGGCCGCGTTCTCCTCTCAGTTTCTTCGCTCAGAATTTCTACATTGAACGCGTACCTTGGCAAAGTGACTGCGTTTGGGGATACGTTTTGTGGTTTACGACGTCGCCTGAAATGAATTTTACGGTTGCACGTATATGCGAGGCTGAGGCTTAAACGAATCTAATTGTTAAACGAAGGAAGCAGTGGACTGAAGCGCGTGGAAAGTTAGCTGTTTCGCTTTTTCTGCTCTTCTCTACTTGGCGCGGTAGCTTCGTGGCTGTCATCGGTATTTTCCCGAAATTTTCGAACGAAATTGAAACTAGTTTGGGAACTCGCGAGTTTCGAGAATTATGAAAATGACAAATATGCAGAAACAATAAATGATAATATATACTCGTGGTACTACGATTGTGTTATAGATTCTGGATTGTTTTTGAAATTTCACGCGGTAATGGCTTAAAAGCTGTTGAAATCAACGAAACGCAGTTTCAGCGTTATCAGCGTACGTAGAACACGAAACTTATAATTTTTTAAATTCCAGTAGCATTCGATATGAAACTTGAACGTTGCGATTCTGTGTCTTTAAACGATATGTAATTTTAAACGTAATATAGCCTTGTCACCTGTAACTTTAAAAAGAGCGCCTTAAAAATACAATATCAATTTATCTGCAAGATTATGACGTAACGTGAATCATTTATTTGCAACGATTGATTAATTTTTCTCCAGATTTCGTAATACGAACGAAGGACTTGAATGATTTTAAGTTCTTCAAAGATATTACAAATAGAATGTATAACAATAACAATAACAATAACAATAACAATAACAATAACAATAACAATAACAATGACAATGACAATGACAATGACAATGACAATGACAATGACAATGACAATGACAATGACAATGACAATGACAATGACAATGACAATGACAATGACAATGACAATGACAAT
>JACXIL010005309.1:0-16587 GCA_014737365.1 Bombus soroeensis
GATACTGGCGTGGACTCGGCGCAGCACACGCTGGGGGATTGCCCCGCGTGGGCTGTGCCGCGCCACATCCTCACAATGGAAATAGGGCCGGACCTCTCGCCGCCGGCGATCTTCAACGCGATGCTGACGAGCGAGAGCGGAAGGCGCGCCGTCGTCTCCTTCTGCGAGCAGGTAATGCTCCGGAAGGAAGCAGCAGAACTGGTAAGGGAGCGGGGCTCCCACCCGGAAAGGATCGGCAGGCGAGGTCGCGGCAGAGGCCGTAGACGCGCCCCGGCGAGGCCCGGCGGGATCCAATCTTAGGCGCTGACAAACCCAGCGCCCAGGGGCCGTCAAGCAGTTCGGTAGGGGATCCGGACTGCCTTGCACGGCGGCTCCCCGCGTCATAACTCCCCCCCGTGCGTCATAACCTCACACCGCGACAACAGTTCTAAATGGACGAATCAAGATTGGCGCGAGGGAGGCCCAGTGTTTGTTGCTTACCTGCAGTCCCTGGGCCTCCCTCGACCGCTACAGGGAAGGTCATCGTGGAGGTTTTAGTCGGTTGGAGTCTGACACCACCGCGTCGCTTCTCTCCCCCAGAGGCGATGCGGAGTCCGTGCGGATTTCCTCCACATAAAAAAAAAAAAAAAAAAAAAGGCTACGATGTCGAACTGTAACGTCTTTTACTATCAGGTTTAAAGTATTCGACTCGTATATGTATTAGCAACTGTTCGAATTGGTGTTTGACTCTGCGCTCTCTGAGATTACTCTCTGAGATTTTCACTGCCTGTCAGCATTCATGTAATTACGGAGGAAAGCTCGGTGTGGGTGTGCCTTTTGAACGAAGAAAGCGGATTCGTTGTTCACACTTTTCGTTAGGAAAAGTAAGGGTAACGACCCGCGGTGCCCATGGGTTATAGCCAACGTTAATGAATGAAGATAGGAGGAGAAAACCTTCTGCCAACGTGGCTCGTGGGTGTCATTGTTCATGGGAAAAATACCCGCTTTTCCCGCTAGGTAAATACTAGCTTTATCCGCTTTCTCCGTAATTTGTAAGAACACCCAATAAACCTAAGGACTGTTCTAAGGACCAGCCATAAACCGAAAACATTTGCAGGGTTAAAGATTCCTTCAAGTTAATGGGATTCAGTTGTAAAGACAATCTAACAAGCTTAAGTTTTCGGTGTGTCTTTAGGTTTATTGGGAGTCTGAATGACGGTGCGGACCCTTGACGGCCAGACAACGAGGGACGTCGCAAGGACCATATCACGCGACGTGACATCCTCCCCCCGTTGAGAGGGCACCGATCAAAACTTTGTAAAGGTATAATTAATTAAATATTTCATCCAATTCCTTGTTGAGTGTTCGTTGCCCGTGGTCCGTTGGATAGGGTTGGATCGGTAGTGGGAAGATTCTCTTGGCACCTCGGTCCAAGATGCTCGTTGCCGCGTGAGCTGTGGCCGTCCGGATGATGCCGTCGCAGCCAGGGTAAAATTGATGGCACGGCCTAAGGGCCATTGCGTTGAGGGCACGTTGTCTGCGCGGATTCGACCTTCCTGGCGAGTTCATCGGTAGGAGGCCAGGTGAACCGGTTTGTTGCTCTAGAGGGTTCCACGTTTCTTCGTAGTGTGATTTTAAGGTGACTGTTGTTGGGAGTGCACACAAGGAAATACTTTTGATGTTTAACAAGAAAAGGTTTATTAAACGAATAACAAATCAACAAATAGAGTCAACAATTAACAATCAACAATCACGATTAACACTTAACGATTAACGAGTAATGAGTAACGGTTAACGATCAAGAGTTAACAGTCGCGGTCTATGTGTGTTCGCTTCGTTATGGCGTTTGACATTTCGTGTTTCGCGGCTCGAGGTAGAATAAATGTTTTGTTCAAAATCAAATAGATTTTTCCCTTTGTTGCCCATCGATATCCCCACTAGCACGCGTTTATTAGGTATATCGCGGCGGTTGCGGCGTATGTGTTCTTCCGAGAATTCGGCGAATGAAACGTAGGGATGTCGATGGCATGTCGGCGTTGCGCTTTGACGGCATAGCGCTTTGTATCGCGAAGCCGTTGGAAAGTTCCGTGGCGAGTGCCGCCACAATTCCGAAACATCAGACCCTTGACAGTATTGCGCGTTCTTTCGACCTTCTCGTTCTCGTCTTCGTCTCGGCTGTTGAAGCATGTAGGATGTCATGGTTGGTGAAGGGACGATCGGCGTCGTGGAGTCTGTGATTGGGACTTGTTTTGACATTGGAGAATGTCCCGGCGTTGTTGGAGCCAAGGGTGGTGGTCAGCGACTTGTCCGATGTAGCGATCCGTGGTCTCAGTGGACAAGTGTTGAGATCCGATGGGGTGTTCTGACAACCATCGATATCATTAGATTCGTCTTGACCGCCGCAGTGAAAGTAACGGGTAAATTATTTTGTTTCGGGTCAGTCGCCGGTGTGGCCCATCTCGGCGATGGTGTAGGTGGCGTCTTCACTTCCTGTCCAGGAGAATGATTCTCCCATGTGATACTCATGTTATATGGAACAGGTGACGTTGTGCAGAGCAGGTTATTCACCGTCGAAGTGCCGATCGCGGAGACCCTGCTCCTGGATCGTTCGATCGTCGTGGATTCTGGAGAGTCTGCGGTAGGTTTCGACTCTAGATTAACCTCGGTGTCATTGACGGGATTTAGTCCGTTGTTCTCTTCGCTATAAATTACAGTTACAGGGCATCGTACATCCTGCAACGGATTCGGCGAGATTAATGACTCCGACGGCTTGACGCCTGGTGAGATTTTCTCTTTCTTCCGGTCAGAAAATCGTGAGCGGTTGTCTTCAAGTCGCGTGTAGGTGATGAGCTGCGGGTATGAGAGGTTATCTGATTCAAGGCGTTTGGTGGCGTTGAATCAGATTGTTGCGATGCTGACGAGGGGGATGTCACGTAATCATTTAGCAAGTGATTTAAAAAAATGTCGATCTCCAAACAGGAGGTCGAGTTCTTTATTTCAACACAATTTTTTTTACAATAGTTATATGGTAGATGCTTTGCGATTCGTCACGATAGGTTTTTTCAATATTCAGGGTTGTTCGGAATTATTCAGACTGACTCGGATAATTTTAGGAGGAGTATTTATATCGTTTATTAGTTGGAGTGGGAGAAGACGTTGGTCATATATCTCTGGGAACGGGTAAAGTGATCGGATGCCACCCAAGTGGTCGCTCGTGACAAGACACTTGGAATCTAATTGTATAATTGGTTAAATTTCACCTGTGACAATCTTATCGCACAATTAGTTGAGTTTCACCTGTGACACGGACATGGTTGTCGTCAAGTCGCTTGTAGGTGACACGTTGCGAATGTCATGCAATGAACTCCGCGTATCATGCGACGGGATCGGTGCTAGATGCGTTACAATATTCTCTATAGGCGGAGGATGATCATTAGTACCGTTGTTATTTAAATTATTCTGACTTCCCTGGATTGGCTAAACGTGCTGCTGTTGCCCTTGAGTAGCGACGGAATTGATGATTGCTTGCCCTCCATGAGATGTTTTATCCGTATTGATAGATCGTAATACTGGTTCTTGATCTCGAGGAAGAGCGCGTGTTCTTCCTCGTCTAAACCTTCAAGCTTGCGTTGGGTGGCTTCGAATCCCGTCCAAACTTCGTTCAGCAATTTGTCAATGACTATTAAATGAGACTCTACCTGACGACTGGATTCTTCGCATTCGTCCAGTCGTTCCGATAAACGTGTGAGCCGACCGATATAATAGCCTCGGCTTCGACGCAAAGCGGTGGGTCTGTCTTCGCTTGCCATTGTTACAGTAGAAGATTTCATGGGTATGTTTCGCAAAGAAGGTATTTGGTTACGGAAGGTAACACTCTCGATGTGTGATCGGCGATTCCCGATGTGGAGTTGTTCCGGCTGCAGTTGTCGCTCGTGATTGTGCAGCGGAATGGTACTGGCGTGTGCTTCGCGAGATAAGCGTTTCCTCTCCGAAGGTAGCTCGTTTCGTTGTGCAATCGGTGAGTTTCGATGCGGAGTTGTTCTGGCTGCAAATTGTCGTTCGTCACTGTCCAGCGGAATATTGTTGGCGTGTGCTTCGCGAGGAAGGTGTTCCTTCATGAAGGTATTAGGTTTTGTTGTGCGATCGATGTTGTTAGAATCGTTATGTTAACGACTGTCCAGCTGCGGCGGGAGGCTGCGTGGTTGTCGCCTTTAACCACCGGTTTATGCCTCTTTGAGAGTGACGGCCTCTGACGTTACTGACTTCGCTGGGTTGTAACGCTTCCGCTGCTGGTTACGTTGGATTCACGTGGTACTGTGTGGTCACCGGTGAGTGCATTTTTCAGTTGACACGTATCCGGCTCGAAGGACCTCAGTGTTACATCAACTCAACTACCCCTATTATCCCAAAAGAAATTATTACGACTCCCGTTGACGTGCTTCCTCGAGATCGCGTCTCCCCGCGACTGGTCGGCAAAACATGGTCCTTCGAGATCAAGAACCTGTATTCTGATATATCAACACGGATAAAACACCTCATGGAGAGCAAGCGACGTAACAACGAGTATCACCTTCGGGAAGCAACACCTCCCTCGCGAAGCACATGCGCACAATATTCCGCTACACAGTGACGAGCGATAACTTGCAGCTGGAACATCTCTGCATCGGGGACACACATCATGAGTGTCACCTTCGTTAATAAAGTACCTTCATCGTGAAGCATGCCCGTATAACGTTCCTTTGCAACAATGTCAAACGCAACAGAAATCAACTCCTTGTGTCGGGAGCGAAGTAATCTGATGGACCAATTAACTTTCGTATCGAGACAACTCAACGAATATGAACGGTCCGGTCACCAAAACAAAGCCCTCATACTGTTTTACCGCAAAAGGTTCGATGAAGTGTGGAGCCGGGTCGACGATGTCCGATACGAATTAGAATCGCTCGACAAAGACGAAAACGCGCTCTTAGATGCCATTTTCGAATGCTGTCAAGCCATGAAAGCGATTAATGAGACTTGAACGCAATTTTTCCTCAACGAGAGCTTCCAAGACAATGACGAATCCGAAATCACCGAAATGCAGCAGCAACGTGTCTAGTAGTTTCCAGGGCGGTAACAATAATTTAAATAACAAGAATAACAATGTTTATACTCCGCCGACGGAGAATATCGTATTAAATTTAGCGCCGATCTCGTCGCATGACACGCACAGCTCATCGCATGAGACCCGCAGCTCATCGCCTACATGCGCCTTGAGGGCAACCAAGTTCGCATCGTCATTATCTCGACAACCTTGTCCAATACCACCAAACACGTTGAATCTAACAACCTCCAATCTGGACCGGAAATAAGAGAAAACCGCATCTGCCAACAAGCTTGTCCTTGTCGTTTGTTATCCTTTAACCGTAGTTCACAACATAGAGAGTAACGGGCTGTGTCCTGTCCAGGACATGAAAGTCAACCTCGAGTCGTAACCTACGACAGATATTCCGGAATCCACGATGTTCGAATCATCCAGGAGCAGTTTGTCCTTGATCATCACTTCCACCATAAATGTTCATCAAAACGTGTCGACTTCCAATAATCTGTCCTGCACCATGCCATCTGAGATCAGGAATATCGTATCGGAGAATCATTCTTCGGGACATAACGTGAAGATGTCACCTACGCCATCGCCGAGATGGGACATACCATTGTTTTTCGCGAGGAGGAGAAGATGCTATTACGCATACCCAGTGACTCCCTGGGTTATGTGGGACTCGGTAGGTGGAATACTGAAAACTCCCCCTCCAACCGCTCCTCTTAAGGTACAGGTACCAACTCCGAAACCGCCTTTCGGCATTACTTCAGAGTTGGCCCTAGTGTGTACCCCTCATTCGTTAGAAATCTTCTCAGTTATTTCTTCTAGTTCCAGTTCTTCTTCTCATCTCGACATTCATTTCTTTGATTTGCCTCGCAACCATGTTCTTCTTACAGAATGCCTGGAACCTAGTCCAGTTATCCTTTTTATTAATTACTACTTCAATAACATTTTCCGTCGTCAGTAGTATGCCAACATAGGTCTCCAGTTCCTATCTCCTATCGTAGATCCACCTAGGGCAGTGGAACAACGCATGTTCCGCGTCGCCTCCTTTGGTATCACAATCCCAGCATCTCGAGTGAACCTCTTTGCTGATCGTCCTACGGTACACGTTGAATATCCCGTGTCCAGTCAATATTTGCATAGTCCAGTGATCAATGTTTCTTTTATACTTCGTAAAAGTAAAAGCGTCAAAAATTAATTTTCTCGTCCAATTGTCCTATCTATAAAACCTCCATCTTCTCTCCATCCATACTTTCTTCCACTGTCCTCATCCTCTCAATGAAAATTGATGCGGCTCCTGCTCTAAAAAGCTTCTCATAATGTTCCTGCTGATCACTTTTTTCAATTCATACTTCTCGGCCCGGAGCTCCGCTTTGTAATAGATCGATATTGTGCTCGTTAGTACGCACAGCGCTGCATGCGACACTGTTCTGTACGTCGTCGTGTTCTTATTTTTCTTAATTAATAGCGCATTAGCTCATACCGGAGACGCATAAAGCACCATCGACTCCCAAACTCTATAATATAGTCTCCTGGCTGAGCCGGTGGGCCTGTTAACGTTTGGTAGCAGCGTCCTAAGCGTTCCCATCAGGGCATCAGACTTGCTGCATACTTTCTCAAAGTGAGCCCCGAACCTCCTACAGTTATCCAACTGCACCCCAAGGTATCTGTTTGAGACGGACCACACCTGCGATTGGCCCGAATCAGAATAATTTCCACGTTATTGCCAACGGGACGAATCACTCAAATTGTATCGGTAATTTAGAGAACACACTATCGGACATCAACGTTGCTCTATTGTGTCCACAGAGCGATACATCGAACAAGTCTCTGATCTCAAACTTCTCCCTGAAGTTACTCTTGCCTCCCAATCACGGACGCCATGACACCCAACGCCCTCTCACCATCAAGGATCATCACTAAGAAAACGCGAGTCGGGCGGGTCATCGGAGAGAGCCCAGTTGCTCGATCAACCGTAAACAGCTTTCACGCCTCCACGACGGATCTACAGATAGACTTCGCTCGCGTTTTGGGAAATCAACGAGAGACCACCAACGAAATACATGACTAGGACCACAACAGACCACCCTCCAGATAACGGTTACTATCTGCCACATCACGTCTTAATCAAGGACAAGAGCTAATCTACAAAACTCTGCGCCGTGTTTCACGCATATTCACCAAGTGCCACCGCAGTTCCTTTCGACAACACTTCCTGGGCCGAGGCGTTCAACGACACTTTCTGGGCAAAGGCGTTCAACGATACTTCCTGGGACGAGGTGTTCAACGACACTTCCTGGGCTGTGAACTTCAACTAGAAATTTCTTGACAACGACGGGGACGGCGGCGATCCAAGCTACGAGACAGTAGACAACGTGCCCTTGATGCAATGGCCCGTCGGCCGTGTCATCGCGTTCACCCTGGCGCTGGCGGCATCATCCGGATGGCCACAGTTCATACGGCAACGAGCATCTTGGATCGAGGCCAAGCGGCTCGTCGCACTACCGAGCCAATCCGATCCAGTGGAATATGGACAACCAGCAATCGACAAGGAGTTGGACGAGATATCTAATTAATTTTAACTTTACTGAACTTTGAAGAAGATCAGTACCCTTTCAACGGGAGAGAGGATGTTACATTCGGTGACTCTCTACACAAACCAGGCCCCATAACGCGGGCAAGATAGCTGCCACATGACTACACATCCTTATTGCGTATCCTCAATAACCTTAAAGACCTACCATAAATCTTGGCATTTTCATTGTTAAGGTACTTGAGACCAAACAAGTATCTTTCTAATTGAAGTGTTCCTTAAATTTATTGTCCACTCCGGGAAGATACGGGAAATTTGGCTTTTCTTACGTATGGTGTCTAATTAGTACCAATTGCCCTCACTTTCCTATGCAAAATTGCCATCCATGAATCCGATGATCCGTGTGCTAGACACGCTCATCAATAGCTTTCCTCCGCGACACTGAACATTGTCACCGAAATTCAATGGTTTTTCTTCTGTTGACCAGTCAATGTCTTCAGTGGTTTAGCAGCCTTAAATCAGTCATCAGTTTAACTTACTGTTCACACGTTGCTAATATTACGTCTATTCGCAGTGCGCGTAACTGCCTGTATCTACAAAGTTGTTGGAATAAAATGTATATTGTAACCAGTTACTTTAGTGTTGTAATTAGTTCAACCACCTCTATTATCCTAACCGAAATAGGGGATCGACCAATTCGTGGCGTCGATTATCAAATCGTAACGGGGATTTACGACTCCCGTTGGCGCGCTTCTCCGTGATCGCGTCTCTTCGCGAACGGTTGAACAAACGATTTGCTCGAATTGCAGCAAGTGTCTGAATACGTGTGCATATAGTAGTGTATATAATTAAGGTGGTGTACATAATTTGATTAATGAACTGGATTCAAGTAGGGATAAGGTGACTTGATGAGCGAGTGCTCATGCGTCATTCATGTTTTCGTACTCATCGACGCATGTCGATGTGGGTTCATATTCTCCTGAATCTAGTAGTCATCGACAACTGGTCAATAGCATATAACGGTATCAAATTGAGTATTATAAATAGGATTCTAAGTAATGCCCTTGAGTAAAATAGAGAATAACTTCGAGATTAACATAAATTTTTATTTTCAAGATATTTGTATTTAATGATCACAACTTTAATATTACTAACTTTCTGTCGAAAAAGACAAGTTGTTAGTACATACTAAAAATTCAAATTTTATAGATATAATTTGAGTTGAATTTTCTACTAAAAAAAACACTGTCTTCAAATTACTCGATATTAACAATAAAGCACGATGATACATGTAATTCCATAATTCAGCGCTGTCAAAAATTACAATTCACTTTTGACTTGTTTATCTTCGATTATAGTTGAAATCATTATCTTTTCCTTTTACAAAATTACGTAAAAATATCCAAAAAATAGATCCATGAAAAAAAAGGTCACGATATTCGCAGAAACTATGAATTGTTCGTCTTCTTAAAAAGATTACAGTTTATAGGATAAACAGAGTTATAAATTCAGTGACAGAAAACCATTTATTTATAAACTATTTGGAAATAGGATTGTTCATATTATTCTCATAATAATCTCATAATAAGTTTTCATTTTCATGCTGTTTGCTCCTATCAACTTTTGGTCGAATATTATTTGTTATTTTGATATACAGTATAATATCGATTATACATTGCGTACATACATCATCCGAACGTTCTCTCATCTGATTGTTATATAATTCTCTATAGTGTATCTCATATATGTATATACAGAATGACAGAGATGAAAGGACATCGAGGCCTTTCTTTTGGAATGTTTGGGAAGATCCCCAATACTTTAGCCTAGACTTTTATTATAGCTGTATTTAAATAATAAAACTTAGAAGTAGTTGTTTATGATTTAATCCGATAATGTGTGCCCGAGGTTTATGACAGGGACCTTGGCCTCGAAGTGACATAACGGGTCGCTGAACGTACTTACGGTCACGGGATGCACGTTTTACCTAAGAGAGGTATGGAGTAATTGTATAGCTCTTCTTAAAATCATAGTTGACCCGGGGGGTACAGAGAGGCACAGAGAGGAGTATATAAGGACAGTTCCGCTTGGACTGTCAGAGTTAGATGAGTTCTACTCGTACTATGGACAAGTACGTTGAGTTACACTTGAACTGTGGATCAGTAAGTTGAGTTCGACTTAAGAAAGTGCATCTGCCATCCCGTCGACCGTGGATTCGTTCTCAAACTTCAGGTCATTGTCATTAGCATCTCGAGTATCTAATCGCCACGGTTACTTGTCAAATTCTGTAATAATCATATTTGTACTAGCAAATATCATCTGTATTGCAATGGCCAATCCAAATGAAGATTCGTTACACGCCCCTAACTCCAATGATAACTCGATACGTATATAATACCTATATTGGTATATAATCCATATAGTATTTGTTTCCCCCAATCAAAATTGTCGGCGACGATAACTGTCGAAATAAAATCTCGTTACAACATTTCAGTGCGGTATTTACATTCGAAACAATTACAATTACGTTTCAAACAATAATGACGGCAGAACGAAACCGGTCGCTGTTGACACTTGAAAAAAGAAAACGAAATCCTTGAGATGATAGAAAGAGGTGCCCTTTACAGAGTCATAGCAGAGAAGTATGGTATTGCAACTTCCACCGTGGGCAATATAAAAGCAAAGGGAGAAGAGATAAAATAATCTCTTCGAATAAACCCACCGGCTACTACAAGTTTCAGAAAGCATTTAAAAACGTCACACAAAACGGATTTAGAAAGAGTTCTTTATCAGTGGTACACACGATGTACAGGTAATATACAAACAATAGGACTACAGTTACGCGAAAAAGCTCTGGAGCTTAATGAAAAATTAAACGGAGATCCTACATTTGGGACTAGTAACGGTTAGATGACAAACTTTAGAGCACGTAAACGTATCAATGCTGCGGAAACCAGAGGAGATTTTCCAACCACAATTAAAGCTGCAGCGGATACCTTCAAAACTGAGTTTATAACATTTCTGCAAGACGAGAGGTGCACATTGGAGAACGTTTAAAATGCCGATTACACAGCAATAATGTGGAAAGCAGTACCAGAAGAAGCTTTGATTTTTCGCTGTGCGAAATCGACATCAAGCCAAAAAAAGTGCAAAGATCACATTACTAAACTTTTCTGTGCAAATTCTACCGGATGTCACAAGTTGTCGGTATTAATAATCGGCAAAATTGCGGAAAATCAAAGATTGTACAATTTCAATACGGATACCTTCTCAACTATCTACAGGCCAAACACCAATGCTTGAATGGACAGTACCATTTTTAATCAGTAGTTCGAAAAACATTTCTTAAAATCAGTTAAAGAAAGACAACTGAAGAACGGGCGCAGGGAGGAAACGTTGTTGTTACTAGGTAATGTTCGCTCGTGTCACGATCTCGAGGAACTAAATAAAAAAGATGAATTTGTTACAGTCATGAGTTTTCCACTTGAGGTATCAACACTCAGACAACCAATGAATTGTGGATTAATCGCATGTTTCAAGCGAAAGTACAGAAAAGAATTGGTGGAAACATTAATGCCATTACCTATCTGCAATACGGAGGAAGAAGTGATTGAGCTCTATAAAGAATTAAGCACGTGGGATTGCTGCCGCATTGTACATAATGCTTGGTCATATGTCGACAATGCAATACTGAAAAACGCGTGGAACTTTCTTTTAAAGCATGAAATCAAATAGAGTGCGGAAGACTTACAAATAATAAAACAAGACGTAGATGAAACAGTTACATTGCTCCAGAAATTATGAGGAAGCAAAGGGTGCAACAGAATCGACGTGATAAACTGGTTTCAAATTGACGACATAGATCATATACTCATGACGATATGTACCGAAGAAGTACTTCAAGATTTTGGAAACAATATTCTGGATCAAGTGAACATAGGTATTGTCGACGATGAAGTTGGGACTTCTCATTCATAGCTCCCAAAAAAGAGCTTAGATCGTTTGAACCACAAAATGAAAGTAATTCGGAGGAATAGCTTATATTAAGTCGCATACATTAAAAAGTATATTAAGAAATATTAGACGATTTAGCAATAAGAAAGGTGTGGGACGCGTACGATTTTATGCAGCGTTCAATTGTTTGCATGTACCATTTGGTTTGAAGTATATGAAACTCAGTACAGAAAAAACTGTTGCTCTATTATTCGAACACATTTATCACTATTAGTTGCGGTAATCAAGGTTTTACTGTATATGGAAGACAAGGAAAGACGCGAAGTGGTATTCTTGTAAATATTTACATGGTCTTTGAATTTTATACCTTCAATTTGACAACTTAGAGTTGAAGTAATTGATAAATTAAATCTTCATAAGGATTATCGAAATGGATGGATACATGTATTTAACAAATATATGGTCCCATAAAAAAAAAAAAACAAAAAATGATGATGAACTTGAAATCATATCTAAATAATGACTTTTTGAAGAAACATTATGTACCATTGCGTGTGCTCCTCCAAATAGCATAGCTTTGCCCTGCGTAGTTCTTTTCATAACATTCATAACGATGATATTTAGTTCTTCCGATTGAAGTGACCCATTCTGTGTATCAGCGGATATTTATCAGCTTCCTTTTATTTATGTAATTTGTACTTTACAATTCGTCCAGCGGCATATTCAGTAAGTTTTTCTAGCTAAATTGTTAAATAACATGTGGATGACTTCCCCAACGGGATACTATCTTCGAGTTTGTCTATTTTATTTCTTTATTGAGGTCAGTTGGGTGTTTTTTCTTTAGTCTTATTTCTATGACAAATTCCATCGCTTCAGCAGCCAGCTGGTTTGGATGTGCTCCCGTTTTTTCCTTGTATTTTTTGCGTTCATGCCGATATCTTCTTTGACCGTTAGTATTTTTAGTTCTTTGCGTATATTCTTGTTTCTGACATACCATGGAGCGTTGACTATTGTTCTCAGTATCTTGGATTGTAGCAACTCTAGTTTATTTATGTGACTCATTGCCGCTGTCCCCCATAGTGGTATTCCGTACGTCCAAATTGGTTTTATTATCGTAGCAGTGTTTGTTCCGATTTCGCGAACAACCTTTTCTCCGCTATCTTCGAGAGTTCGCTGGTCACAGCTATGGTCGAGGACGGTCGTACATCTTCGAAATTTCCGCACAATGATACTAAGGAACATTTTGGCGTTCCATATTTTTCACGTACTCGTGCTGAATTCTGTTTGTTCCACTACTCAGTTCACACGATACTCCCATGGAATTCTCATCGCAACCACCCGTGTTGTCCCCATCCGATGCTAGTATGATTATGTCCGTTGTAATTGATTCATCTAATGAACTTTTATTTATGATGATGGTGTCCTCGAGACAAGAAGAACTCGTGGGAGCTACAACTGCCGCACATTCTCTGCTACTTTCCCCGACAGGAACATGAGGAGATCCGTTCCTTTTTTCGACTATGATCGAGCTTGCCAAGTCAAACCGAAACTTGTCCAAAGTGCAAATTAAATAATAATAATAAAAAAAACACTGCTACTGTCGCAAGCGGTCAAGCTGCAGAATTTACGAAAATCCTGTTAAAGTCCGTTAAAGTCTCGAAAGCACATCGACTTCAGCGCGTTGTGGATAACTCTGAGTTTTCGTGCTCGGATAGTTCACCAGTGACGAAAATCTACGCGACACGTGTCATTAGTTCGCTGCAGTACTGTAGTCCAAAGATATCGTGGTCGAACATGGAACCGGAAGATTCCGAGGTCGTCCATTGTAGAATCGAAATGAAAAAACCCAAGCAGGCAACTGAAATCGGTCATGCAGCGCTAATTCCACCAAAACCAGCAAAGACCTTGGTCCTTCGAGGGTTAAAGACAGTGAAATTGTCTGTAGGAAAATCAGAAAACCTTAGCATTTCCGTAGAAAGGGAAGAAGATATCAGACCTTTTTACGTGATTTCGAAGATGGACGTAAACTGAATGGCAGCTAAAACGAAGCAGCCGCGAATTGGTAACGAGATCGCTCAGGTTTGTGAAAACCATGTTTAAAAACATGTGCGGGAATGATAGAATTGCAGATAACCGACTTTCGCTTTCGGTGAAAATCTAGGTGACACGTTGGACGATATTCTTGTACGCACTCGGAGCGACTCCGAGGTGTCGTCGTTCAATCAAGGGAAAACGGTTGTTGTTCGCAATTCCATAAATGTCGTGCAACAAGAAACCCCTCCTCAATGTAAGATAATTGGTGCCCTGATGAAGAATGGCAAGAACTTATCCTCTTATATATATATGTCGGAGATGGAAAGGACAACGGTGCCTTTCCTTTGCAATTTTGGGAAAATCCCCTAATACTTTAGTCTAGATTCTACCATGGCCGTAATTAAATAATTGTTTGTGATTCAGTGCGATTCTATTTTTTCGAGATTTGTGATAATGAACTTGGGCTCGAGGCGACAACCAGTCGCCGAACGTGTCCGCGACCACGGAATGAGCGTTTTGTCTAACAAATGTATGGAGTAATTGTATAGCTCCCCTTAAAAGAAATAGTTGTAGCGGCATTCGACACTAAACATTCCAACGGTTTCTGTCCCGTGGCTCGCCACACGTAGACCCTACATTTCGGGTCGGATGATTACTAGATGTCGGTGCATCTTCACAGTACATGTTCAACTAGCCTGAGGACCCGCTATAAATCTTGGGATTTATTTAGCTAAGATCCTCCAAACGGTCAAATAACCTTTCTCTTAACAGGCCTTAAATCTATCACACTCTACGGGAAGATACGAGAAATCTGCTTTTCTCACGTACAATACCATTCGCTAGCAACCTTCTCTCAAGAGCAGTTAGCATCCTTCTTCAACCACTACCATAGATATTAGCCAATTAGCAGCAACGTCCATTTCCCTCACTTTCCGAACGAAGGCTTTTCTCGACGAATCCGATGATCTTGTGTCCTTAGACACACCCCGTCATAGTTTTCTTCTGCAGCATAATTGCAACGGAAAGATCACTCTCGTACGATCTGATCAACGAATTACATAGCATCTTTGCAATCGAGTTCATACTTCACGTTTTAACAGAGCGTTCATCTTAGACTTTGGAATAAAGTACATTTGTTTTCCCGTTAGCCTAAAACCATTGTCGTTAGTGTCTAACCACCGTGATCATTTACTAATTCTGTAACATTCGTACCAGTGTAATAAACTTTGCATTACCGTAAAGCAACGATGGCTAATACAAACGAAGAATTCGTTACATGCCCCTACCCCTAATCATAACATGAACCCGACATATATGTGTGTGTGTGTGTGTGTGTGTGTTCGCTACTCATTTGTTGTCGAGTTGTTTCTTTAAACACGTTTTAAGTGTAACAAATAGTCTTTCTTTTACAATTTCCTACATGATTGGCTCATCTATGATAACGATGAGCCTGACGCTGTTCATATTAAATATTTAGTCTTTAACATGTAATATTCTGATATAATAATATAATATTTAACCATTAATGCATTTATAAATTTCAAACTACAAATAAAATTGTTACCTCCTTTATCTTTATTGTACATAATCGTAAATATTTTTAACTGACACGACTAACTTGCCGCAAGGACGACCGCCAGAAGTGCAGGGAGTTTTTAACTCTACTGCATGGGCCGCTTGCGTGAGTCAATGGGCTCTGGCAAATCCACGAACCCGAAGCGAGGGAGATCGTCGGGGTAAGTCCCGGAAGCGGACCATCGGCGTTGCCCTCGCTTACGTGAGTCCCATCTGGAACTGTCGAGTAACGGTAAGCAGAAACGCCGGCTGACAGCGACGTGGCCGTCCATCCACGCCGATAGTCCCACCAATGACTTGAGTTGGAACCACGGGTTCGAGCTGAGCCCGGAGAGAGTGGAGACCCTACGCTCGGCTAATTTAGTTTGGACTTGTGGGGATAGTGGTTGAAGGCCAAGTGCTGGCCAGATGGCCGATAAGGGGTTGCCTTGGCTTCCCTGATGGCCGTTGGCGGGTAAGCATCACAACTGCTCCGGAACCGCCCTGGAGAGACGGAAGGGCTTGGAAAGAAGTTACGCAAGACCTGAGACGAGTGAAAACCCCTGCAGGCCTAACTGATACAGTCAGCTAGGTCTGGGTACCGAGTGCGCTGGTTGGGAGTGATCCCAGCCCCTATGGTCGCAGGGATGCCCGGGTCCGGTATGGCTCATCGCCGAGGTACGGATTGTTATTTAAAAAACTGCTACGCAGCAGAAACACTAGTTGATACGGGTAACTTGGATGGAATAATTTCGGCCCGATACACTGAAGAAGAAAATTGAGTTTAGAAAAATATATGGGAGATCTAAGGTGATATAATATGATGTAGGCAGAAATAGATAGATGTAGGCATTAAGGTCAGAGGAAAATTATATACATTTTTGAAAATAAGATTATATTTTTCGATGCATTGAACGATGTAGTCCGCTATTCCTTATAAGGAAATATTAGCCCGTTATATCAGAAAACTATTAGCTTCTTTTATGGAGATATAAATATTTTAGAGACGTATGCTAACTAGTAGCTGTATCAACATTTACGTTTAATGACGTAGCTCAACGCTACTGCTCATTTAATAACGTATGTTCAGTAATTCGTAAGTCTTCGAAAATACTAGTGCAGTATCGAAGACAAATGGCTTGAAAGATATCGGGTGAACCATAAATAATGTCGCGAGAAAGCCTAAGTGCCGACAGGCCCATCATTGTATCATCGGTCCTTCATTCGAGTATTTACGCGGAAAAAAGGCAGACGTTACCCTGGCCACGAACGGTTGCCGGAAACGTGCGTGGTGGGGCTATCAGAAAAGACAAAGGGATGCTAAGGGAGAAAGACGAATTAACAATCAGTGTGAGTTGAGAAGTCAGAGAGTGTGAATCGAGAAGTCAGAGAGATTGTTATCAGTGTTGTCAGAGAAAGCGATCCGCGTGAAAGAGAGCATTGGAACCGT